>JAPMOB010205844.1:0-31422 GCA_029875015.1 Lepomis gibbosus
CGTTATGTATATCGTTATCGGGATATCAAATGAGCTATATCGGGATATGAAATTTTGGCCATATCGCCCAGCCCTAGTTAGAAAATGCCAAGATCTAAAAAGTGTATTGTAAAAAATACGGCTTTACACTGGATAAGAAGTTTATTTGAAGGCGACAGAAAAGTTATATATTATATCTTTAAACCACACAGCTGACAACATTGTGCTGACCTTCCTCTGTACATCAGTGAGGATGAGATACTCAGCAGACAGATCCAGACTGGCCTTCAGACTTGGCAGAACTGATGAGTTGAACAGATCTGGAGAAAACCTAAACAAATGAAAAAATACCCCGCCTCAATTAGTCTCATTAAATCTGGTGCTCCTAAACAACAATGTAAATCAATAGGATGAGCTTATTGATCCCACGGAGAACTATATTTGGATTTATCTGAAATATTCCATTTGGAAGGAGACTCGCAGGCAGACATTTAGTATGGTCGTGTCTAATTAAACAGGACACAAAAAGAATTTAAACATTTAATGATGGAGTAAAGCATTAACCTGATGGTCTGTAAACAGGTCCAGGAAACAGTGCACCACACTTTTAACTCCTGGTTCTGATCTGCTCCAGTAATCAGGAAACGCCAGAAAGGAACCCTACAAAGAGCAAAGTAGAAGGGACCAGAGGTGACAAAGGAGAAGACAGAGAGGATGTAAACTAAAATTCAAACAGCAGCAGCCTCGGATGAATGTCACAATTTCCCCTGGAAGCCGTGTGTGCGCCGGTGTATACTAACTCAGGGTCCTGCCTCTTGTGGTTGTCACAGAAAAGAAGGCAGGAGAGGGGACGTCCGCCGTGAGGTCGCAATTCATGAAGACATCTGGTTGACAAGGGAGTAACGTAAAGTGAAAAAAAGGCAGGAGAAAACCACAAAAGCCGAGTAGGAGAGAAGAACAAACAGACTACATTATGAACCTCATGTTTTCTTTATTTCAGACAATTCAGCTGTATTTTGGTGAAAAGAACTTACATTTCATAATAAAGCGAAACGGTAAATGAGTAAAAAAAAAAAAAAAAAAACACGCTCCTTCCTTACCTCGGCTTGTCCTGTACCCCCTCTATGTATATCTGCCAGAACTTGATGTATCCATCATGGCTGGCTGTGGCTAACACCGTTCCATCTGGAGACAGGGCCCCTTCACTGACTCGCTGAAACAAAATACACAATCAGTACTGAATCTATGCAACACACCTAAAATCATAAACCCTGTTATGTCCTTCTTGTTACTGAGGCTGTACTTTTTCTAACGGCAATATGGGACATCTCCAGCAATAAATGTAGTCCCTCGTCTTTCACAGAAAACCATCATTTAATGTACTGCATTAAAGGAACAGTCGACTGGTTAGGCACAATTTAACAATCTTTATTCCTACCTGGGTATGTCCCTTGATTGTGATGAGGCCTTCTTTTAGGTCTGTGGCATCGATGGGCCAACTGCTGTTGTTGGCTCTCAAGACTTCCAGGTCCCACACCTCAGCCTGGATAGTGAGGAGGATAACATCAGGGATGTGAGTTCTTTCTTCTTTACAAAGTTAAAAGCCTTGCATGTGTGTATGATCATTCCTTATCCATGACCAGAGGATCATTCCTTTATATGTAACTTGAAATAAGGCTTGAAATACATGCTACTTCTTAACTACTGTTTAAATAGTGATGTTTATCCATATATATTCTTTTCAGGCATGTGCAAATGTTGATTATCAACAATGTTTAAAGTTTTACAGTGTTTTTGAAAGATTTTCTGTGTAAAACACAAGTACCCTGTCTTCGTGTAGAAGGGCTAAAGTCTGGCTGGTGTCATCCTGGTTCTCCTCATTGTCATCCTGGATGTACGGGCACCAGATGAGGCGGCGGTGGGAGTTCAGTGGAGTATCCTCTGGCCGTCGGACATGAACCACCACCTGATCACTGTGGGGAGAATGGGTTAAGGAAAATGGGAGAAAAGACCATTTGTTGACTAATCTGATTCAGTGTTTACTATGTGAATTAAGGCTGTGATATCACAGGACAGTCTGGGCTGCTGTGGGTGATTCTTACGATGAAATAAACAGTCCAAAGACAAGTAGTAACAGCAACTCTACAGACATGCGTATCCTCCTACACACTCCTTTTCTCCCACATGTCAGGATACAGTATCTTGTTTCCAGTGCAAGTGAGCTGCCAGACCATCAGGTTGCCCGCTTCATCTACACAACCCAACAGGGAAGAGTCGAGGTGGGCAAAAACCAGATCTGTGACGGCTCCGGTGAAGCCCTTCAGTAGGGAGCGCTCAGCAAAACCCACACTCAGGACACGAATCATTGCATGGTTGTTGGCTCCTGAGGAAGGAGAGGTTTATTTTAAAGAAAAAGATAAACCAATGAGTCGAGATATCCCAGCAATCAGTTTATTTGAGAAACTTAGAAGTTTTCATAAAAAATACTTTCTACCCAGGAAGAAGTTTCTGTGTTAACTAGGGCTGTACATAATTATTTTTCAAATCAATTAATCTAACGATTAGGCTTTGATTAGTTGATTAATTTAACAAATAATTTTATGTGTTCTAAAGAAAAAAAAAAGTTGCCTATCAACTTGATTTAACATACCAATTTATCCACATTAAAAAATGTCTAATCAATAAATCATTGAATATTATTCAATCATCCTGATGAAGCACGAAGAATAATTACAGTAGGATATCTTTAAATGAATCCCATTTCCACATCACTGATGTGTTATGATAATAATAGTAGACATTAATTAGGCTACTTAAAACGTTAAGTGTTTCTGACATGGATTTATTTCAATATTGTGTAACGCAGTATGATAATCAAATATATTTCTGCATCAGCGTGGGGCCAAGAACTGCAACGCTTTACAGATTGTACAGACAGTCACAGATAGTCTGTAATGTTAATTTCAGCTGTTGTCTCGCTCATACGTGTGTAAAATAAACAGGAAATATGAAACGGCAGAAATCGCCCCAGCCCTAATGTTAGCCGAGACAGTGAGGTGGGTATTATCCAGGGTAACAAAGAAAGACATGTTTCTGTTGTATTTGTATCTTTCAGTGCTGTGAGCAGCAAAAACACACGGTAACTCTGCTTTAATCTTAACAAGCTGTAGAGCCACTTGAACTTCCACTGTACATTTCCAGTTAAGCTGAGTCTTCTTGTTGACTCTTTTCTCTCTGCTATTCACCAGTCTTGTGCATGCGTGCCGTGTGGCCGTCAGCTGCGTGCACGTCGCGGTTCCTTGCTGGTCTATTTCAAGTACTATTTAAAAACGATGTAATATTCTTCGTGTGGTTCATCAATGTTGATAAATGATCCGAACAGCCTGCGAGGTGCAGACAACTCTGCACAACAACGGTGAATTTAAGGCTTCGTCTCTACAGCAAGTTCCTCTTCTGCCACTAACACACACTCACACGCTATGCTTACACATGCGCACTGACGCCCCCTACCTTAAGGGTTAGGGTTACAATTCTGGATTTATTCATGCTCTTTAAAAACATTTATTAAAAGCTTTTTTTTTCTTTTCACATTTTTATTTCTTTACAGCATTATATATTGAAATGTATATTGTATTAGGCAGTATATTAACTTATTGGGAGAAAACTGGTAGTTCTATGTAAAATCAGACGTTGACAATCCCCATATTGCCAAAATGGCGTGATCGTTGTTTCACTGCGAAGCTTTAACTGTGAGACTGACAGTCGAATCAGGCTCCGCCCATTGAAGCATCGAATTTTCAACTATACGGGGTAAGCCCTACTCAGGAGCAAAAATCAGCCTTTAAATATGAAAGAAAAAATGATCTGATATTTATCGATATCGAATGATGTGAATTTTTTTATTGTGATAACATTTTAGGCCATACTGCCCAGCCCCAGGTGGAAATAACAGGCACTCCTGGACTCACCTCTGATGGCGTAAGCCAGGAAGGAGTTGGATACAGCTATCAGTCTTCCATAATAATACTTGTGTTCCCAGTCGTACTTGGCAACAGGTTGAATCTTCACCTGAATGAAAAACAAATTCACCATTCAAAATTAATTAATACTCTCTAAACAAAGTTTATATTGACCATGAAGCTGTGGTGTTCAAGAGCCAAGGCCAGGCCATTCAAACTGAAGCAGTGAACTTAAAAACCATTACTGTCAGCGTTTTTCCTGTAGTGGCCACCTCCGTTAAGTTTTGTCCCGCCTACAGCTCGACAAAACTCTGATGAGTGTTAAACATGTTAAACACTATTTTCTAACGAGTTGAAACAGGCACCACAGTGTATCCACTGGTAATGTATTTTCCACACTTCAATAACAAAATCACTGAAGAAAAGAAAACTGCTGTTCTATGTTTTAATATAGTTTAATATCGCTAGAAGACATTTAAAAATGCCATTGAAATTGGAGGGGTCAGGGTTTGTGAATGCTGCTCTACATGTGTGACTGAACACCGTCCTCTATACTGACTACAAAACCAGTGTGAGTTTATACCAGTGAAATGTAAGGAAATAAAATTGTTTTAATCAACTTTTTCAAATACAAAAGTTCAAACAGAGATTTGCAGAACATGATATTTGTCATATTAGTCCATCCATCCATCGTCAACCGCTGCTGACATCGGGCGAAAGGCGGGGTCGCCAGTCCATCGAGGGGCCACACACAGACAAACCACCACTCACATTCTACCAATTAAACTATCCTGTATGTCTTTGGATAGCGTGAGGAAGCTGCAGCTCCCGGAGAGAACCCACGCAGACACAGGGAGAACATGGAAACTTCACACAAAAAGGCCGGGGGAACTGGGGTTTGAACCCACGACCTTCTTACTGCTCCACCGTGCCGATCTAGTCATATTAGTCAATCATTTAAATTAGGAAGTAAGTTAATAAGTTCTAACAATAAATAGCTTATTAACACCTATTTTTTTTAAATTAATCTTTAAATGCTTCTATAGAGATCTACATAGATAAATCAGGGTTGAATTTACACAGCCGAATGAGAACTGTCAAGTCTTGCCTATGGTTGACTGATGCTGTTTAACTGCAAATAAACACATTTTTGTGTTGTATTTGATTTTTTTTTTTTTTAAATTTGTATGAGAATATTGAACTGGACCGTTTAAAAAAAATAAATTCACATGATAATTGTCTCTTAAAATCAGTTGCTTTTAAAAAGTGATTGCTTGAGCCAACACACGGTACACATGCACATGTTTAGGAGTTAACCACTTCGGCCTCATTTTGAGCCAGGAAAAACCCTGTACTTCTGTGGTAACAGATCTTTTAAAATAATGTGTTTCCTTTATAGGAAACAGGGATCTGTGTGAGTGCAATAGCATGTTACTTGTACAAAAGCATGCTCTTAACTCAAGTCATCACAAGCAGCTTAACTGTTTAACAATTTGGAGTTGTCTTGCTGATTTATACACATAAAGTACAGTGCTATTTCGTTGCTGATGACTTGGCTTCTTACCTTGTTGCTGCCACGAGCCTTGCTATTGATACTTGAATCTTGACTCGCCACAATCTCCACACTGTTTGATGTGATGGGGATAGAGGTGGAGCCATCGTCCCCAGAAAGGCAGCTGAAATTGCAGCACATACATTCAAGTTTAATAAGGATTTTAATATAGATACAATAATGTCTCTGCATTATTTAATTATTCAATTCAAATAAAAGAGAGGCATCTCTATGTGATTATGTTTCATGTAACACAGTCTAACAGCAAAATTGTGCAAGTGACTAAAAACATGCTCACATTATCTGGGTCTCCTGAGCGCTGCTGATGTCTGTGGAGATGGGTCTGGTAGATTCTGACATGGCTGAGCGATCGCTGCTTCCTAAAAGGCCAGCTGCTCCCAATAACCCATTCAGCTCTCCATTGAAAGACGGCATTCTCAGACCGTCACTTGATTGTGCATCTGAGTAAAGACATTAAATGAGGGGTTATGTTGGGATGCACTGTAAAAAGATGTAAATTCAAATTGAGCAGGGAAAAATCAAAGCCTGCAAAGAGGTACAAGTTTTTTACTGTATTATTTTGACAGCTCTCACAGGCCAATGTAAAACTGTGTAACCAGCGTACATGTACAGGAAATAGACTTCTTCTAAAAAGTCATCTGGTTGACTGTAGTTGTGTATGTTTGGTGATATATATATCTGAATTTGTAACTTTTTCTAGATTTGTTAAGCACAATTTGGATGATATAAATATTGCAGAGAGAGCAGTGTTCCCCTTTATTTATTCAGGATGCACCACTGCTGCTAAAACTCCATCCTAGGGGAAACACTGGAAAAAGTAATCAAATATTTGCTCTAGGTCTGAAACTATTTGAGTAACTCGATCCATATTATTCCATATCCATCCATATTACAGAAAGTGTCCATGAAAACTTAGTATAGTGTATCTACTGTAAACTGAACTAGCCTACCACAATAGCTCAACTTCTATACTTGATCATACAGTGTAACGCTGCAGTCTGTGCTTCCGACAAAATGTATATGAAGGCTAGACAAGAATGTAGGCTATGTTAATTATGGCTACATGCAACGGCTAGTTAACATAAATTAATGTGGTGGCTAATTATCATATATCCTAAGTTTGCTAAGTTTTGTTCAAGAAATATAAAAATGCCACAGTCAATTTGTGAAAGCCAAAGTTTCATTAATGTTATTTATTATCATGGTAGTCACAGCTCCTTGTTTGTTCCTCCTACAAATGCCACAAAGAACACAGTAAAGGCTTACACTATGCCTGAGCTGTAGTTAGGTTGAAACTTGGTCTGAAACTTTAGTATATATACTTTTAAAGTAGTGTTTGTGTCTTTAAACCCAGAATGTAATATCACACTTAAAGGCACTAAATAGGTTTTGTTTTAACAGATAATATTATTGTATGTATTGTAAGATTTTTTTTAAAATGGAAACCGATCATTTGTTGATTTTAAGAGACGCGTCTTATTTTCTCTTCTGATATTAACGGGCAAAATAATTCCAGATCTGTATTTGTGTTTATAACAGCCGATAAATGACAAATCCTTCGATCACATTTTTAGTGTTATCGTTTTGAGTGTTATAGTTGCATGGTCCAGCAGAGGGCACTCTGCAACTCCCCTGTTGGTGACACAAGTTTGGAACACCACAAATCCATTACAAAACACCGTAATCAGCTGTCCTTGTGTTCAAAGTATTATATATTCATTGGGACTGAACGATAAATCTAATCACAATTGTGATATCGTTATGTGCAATTACATAACCGCAAAAAGTGTGTGATTTAAGCAGAAAAAGTGTGCTGTGTATGTGAGACTCTCTTCTCATTTTGCACGGCAGTCTCCTCATTATCTCTGCCCACACGGGGCTCTCGCATTTGCCCCTAAAACAGGTGAGTATGAACCACAAAAAGTAATTTATGGGCAGTGAGCGAGTAACATTAAAGACAACAACTTACTGTAACCCCCCTCCCCTCCCCGCCCAGCCGCTAATTATTACATATGCTGGTGGGCCAGTCGCTCGGTCAAAGTCACAGACAGATGTTGGCGACAGCTGAAGCGGTAAGCCAGAAGAGATCAGGGATATGATAAAGAAGGTTTGGCTTTGGGTCGCTGACCAGTTAACGTTAGCCGTTTTGCTACCTTATGTTTTTCAACTTTTTATAAAGTCAATGTCAGCCCCTTCTAATCCAAAGACCAGTCACAACATGGATGGGGCGGGACATTAGAGAAAGTCTGACATGCAGCAAATCATTAAATGTTAAACAATATGATGACTGACAAGTTAATACTTAGCATTAATAAATTAAGAGACCAATGTAGATCATTTTGCTTGCACAAGGATTAAATAAATAAAAAACACCCACAGAAATGAAACAGCTATAACTGGATTTAATATTCAACTAGTGGTAAACAGTATACTATTAACTGAACATTATACTCTTTATTTAATGTTATATTATATTAATACACTCATTTATACTGGTTCCTCCTGCAGGTTGTGGATAGAGCCTCAGTAGTGGATAGTTGTAAACTTAGATCCAGGATGCCAGTGTGCCAGTATTTGCTCCCTTTAGCTGTCTCCTCTGTAGAGCAACATGCTACCCTTGTTCTGTTTTACTAAAGTTACTGATATAAATATTGTTTATTATTTAACTATGTTCAAGTTGAAAACACATTTCAAAATGTCAGTTTTTTGTGCATTTTCCTTGACAATCAAGCAAGTAGCCTCATAGTAATATCTTTATATAATATATTGTCCACAATACTCGCAATATGACTTTTTCTCCAAATCGCACAGCCCTATTTATAACACTAAAAAAGGAAGGCTTCAGTACTCTACACTGGATGTGAGCAGTGTGTGAGAGTAGTGGATACACAAGACAAACGATCAAATGGGACGAATAGGACAGCTGATTAGTAAAACTCAAAAACAGTGAGGATCATATATATATATATATTTAAATGAAAAGTGACTACTTTAGAATTCATTATTCTCACAACTATGCAATTAACCGCAATTAATCACAGAAAATCATGGGCTTAATCGCAATTCTTTTTTTATGTTATGATAATCTTTGTTATGCGTTTCTGAAAAGAAGAAAATAAAAGAATAATAGTCAATATATGGGACTGTGAAATCCTCAAATACCAAAATCGATATCAATCTTAAAAATCCCATTTCAGTAGGGTTCTATTTATCGTAACACTACATAAAATATTTGGTTAAGGCTACTGGTAAGGAAGATCACATGACTTTCCATATCACCACTGCCTGTAAATGCCTTCTAATAAGTTGCCCAGAACAGTACGTTCAGAAGAGGGGCAAATATTTTATTACTCACCTGAAATATCAATCCTGTTCAAGGTACTTAAAATGAATTTTTGTAAGGGTACAGATATAGAGTTGATTCAATCTTACATTTCGCTTCATAAAAAGTTGCTAAAACTTTTAATCACATACTGAGAAAATAATTAACTTATCTGTATTTTTTCTCCTATCAAATGTTTCTGCTCATTGACAGAGTATAACCATGTACGTGAATGTAAACACGGTGGTCTTGTGTATGCCGAAATACAGCAAACTACTACAATACAAAAGGTAAATAACTTTAGTTTGGGAGGATATTTTGGAGCAGGATTAGGTCTACACTTTAGCAGTGGTGGAAGGTAACTAAGTCCATTTATTTAAGTGCAATTTTGACATATTTCTGCTCCATATCAGAGGTAAATATTGTACTTTTTACTCCACTTCATGTATTTGACACTTTGTTACTTTTCTCATAAAAAATATGATATCATGTAGTACTGTCCTACTTTTCTTGGTACACTCTGTCGACCTTCTTAAATTAGCTCCAAAATGATGAACTACAACACATATATTCTTATATGTATTTAGTGATTAAAAACAAGATCTGATTTAATCTGATAGCCTAACGATTCTGTACACCTAAATAACATTTTTTTTCAGGTCGTATACTTGTAATGGAGAATTTTTAGATGGTATTTTTACTTTTACTTAATTCAATTATTTAAGTAACGATACTTCCTCTACCACTGTAATTTAGGACACTTGCATTTTGTTTTCTCTAAGGACGTCGGTGTCTTCGTCACAACACTTGATTTAGTCAGGTGTGAGTTTCTAAATTACCGATGTTGAATGTACCACAAACAAGCCTGTAATGAGTGTAACGTTAACCAAATTAGCCAAAAACAGACCTGTTCTACGCAGTTAGTTAAGGACGCTGAAGCTAATTCTTGATAGCAGTAAAATGATTCTGGTTAAACGATGTGACAAATGTATTTATTTGAAGCCACAAATGAGCAGGCGCTGCAGAGATCTTTTCTAAAAAATATTTCTTCTTTTTCATCACTTGGCAGCAAGAGACAGTTTTTCTACACCAGAAAATAGACTTAGACAGAAGCTAACGTTAGTTCATAACGTAGCTAGCTAACACTGGGGACGATAAAATACTAGAGACCTTTTCGACGCAGTTAACTCAACGTTAGCGCTCTAACATTACGACGAAGCTCAACACATTCGTTGCCCCACGGAAATAATGTGAGAAAATACGCGTGTAACTTATTAATTGACATCCAAATTGTGCTTCCACGCGATAGCCTGCCTTTAGTTAACAGATAGTGAAACTGTAGCTGAGCTAACTTTACTCCAGTAAAGCAGCGCGCTTAACTAACTCACGTTAGCTAGGTAAGCTAGCTAGCTAGCTAGCGTCCTATTAGCCTATGCGGCCTAAACCACCGCAGCCGCTTTTCATTCCCGGTCCGACTTACCGGTGCTGTTCCCGGGACGGTCGAGCTTGAGGATATCCCGGAGATGCTGGGTCGCACCCTCAATGTCTATATTAGAATTGGACGCCATGTGTGAGGGAAAGGGGAGACTGGGTTAATTTAGGGGGAGAGAATGATTTCTTGTTTGATGCGATGCTGTCAGTGTTCACCCAGAGCAACCGTCTAAACTTCCGTTATGTACGCGCCTTAGGCTCCGACTCGTGTCTGTGTCAGGTCGTTGGTTCCTACCTCAACTTCTGATTAGGTTCACAACCACAACACACGCTACAAGGCTAATGTCGCCCTCCACAGTCCACATTGTGTTCATCCTTTCTTGTAATACCCGTTCTTTGTATTTACCCGTTGCACCTCAGAAATTTTACCTGCAGCTTCATAGCCTACTACCCCATGAGTTCCGAACAGACTAATTTCTGAAAATCCCTTAGACCAGAGGTTTTTAAAGTGGGAGGCTCCAAACTGTTTCAGGGGAGACTCAATGAATGTAAGTCCTTTTCCAAGCTTTGTCAAAGGGGAGGCCCACATTCCCAGACTTTGAAAACCCCTTAGAGCATGTCAGACCAAACCCTGTGTCCCATTCCTTAAAGCCATTAAGGCGGCAGCTCAGAACAAATGTCCTGTGCCTGATGCAATATACTGAAATCTTATTCAACTCAACTGTTATCATGTGCCTCAATAGGTAAAGTTGCACATTTTATCCAAGATTTGTGCTCCCTCCCTTTTCCTTTTTTGGTTTTACCTGCATATGCTTCGGGAGATAGGCTTCTGGAGTTATACATTCCATTCAAAGTGTTTAATTATATTCTTGTGTACAAACAGAATTTTTTTACATGACCGTAGTGCTTGTGGAAAGGTTAAGTCGTAAAACCATTAAATATTCCTCGGGCAATAGAAATTTCAGCATATTAAATAGATAAACAGTTGGTTTTTAACTTTACCTGCTTTAATGGCATCATTTCAATCCAAGTTTGATTAATTCATTTATTGCTATTTTTAGTTAACCAACTTATAAATGAAACACTGAAAACCTATCATTTATTCAGAGGGCACACTCCTGACTATATAAAGGTTCTGACTCATGAGCATGTCAGGCGACTGGTTCCTACTTGCAGATCTGACACAGTCTGGTGTCCTCCACTCACAATTGCTCTTTAACTGTGCAAATGTAACTGATGCAAGCAAGGAAATGAACAGCTCTGCTCTGACTTGGGTCACGCAGTCTCTAGCAGTACTTTTGTGGTACAGCTTCAACTTGTGCAACACTCAGCAGGAAACCTACCACACAAAAATACCATCAGCTATAGAGTATAAAACTGTGGTAATATTCTAGAATATTTGGTATCACCTATGGCTGACCAGGGATTAAGCGATCCCGTTTTTTTCTCTCCCAATACCTCAATTCGTATTTGCCAATACTGAACCCCTTGATCCAATACCGGTTCTGTCTTATCCCAAAATTTAAAACCTGTATCCCTGACGCAGTGGAACTCATTTGCCTCATTTTTATGCAAAGCAACACAAGACCAGGGATTGCTGTGGCAGTAGTCAGCAGCCCATCATGACTTACAAACATGGCCACTGTAGTGGAAACACAAAATTTTATAGCACTGAAACAGAATTTAATATGGAATGGTCACATCTGGCCTATACACAATGCTTAATAAGGTCAGTATCAGTCCAACTACGGACTTCTGGGTGACAAGTGCATTTATTTGGCAATTCTTCCGTCAACTGGATCACAATAATCTAAAAAAAAGCTGATATTCTGTAATAACGTCACCCAAACTTAAACATTTGCAGAAAGCAAAAATAAGATCCACTTTAAGCCAACACTTGCATGAAGACTTAAAGTGGAACAACAAATGGAGGACAATCAGCTGTAGGGAATCATATGGAGAGACAAGGCCACACCTTTAAGAAAAAAGTCCAGGTTTTATTGTCTATTGTGGCTGTAGTCCATGGTAACTGCCAGACATGTGTGTGTGTGAGATTGAGAGAGAAAGAAAGAGCGAGAGACAGATAGATAGGGGAGAGAGACGGAGAGAAAATGCAGGATCAGAGCCAATCACAGCAAGGTGACACTTTATGTCCTCCACTATTCTTTGGCTTGCAAGAGCAAAACCTGGCATGAGAGGGTGAATCATGGCAAGGTAGACAATTGTACAAAGGAAGATAAAATTCCTTTAAACACACTAAGGCAACACACAAGTGGCCTCTAAAAACAACTTACAACACATGACGTCGGAACTGAAGAAGCCGACTCTGAACCTGAACATGGATCTACAAACCCGTCAACAGTGCTAACAGAACAGAGTTGACAGCAGTGGAGTCAACAGTAGAGGAGTATGGGTTAGAGTTAAGTAAAGTGTGGAGAGCAGAGTATGCGTTAATGGCGTCGGTCAGCTGTTTGTCTTTCTGGTGGCTTGAGTGTAATGGGGGGCTCCCAGCGTCATGCAGATCAGCAGAGTGGCAGACAGGGGCATCTGATTGGTCAGCCGGCTCTCAGCAAAGAAACACGTCGCACTTCTACTGGCTGGGTTGGTCTGAAAACCCACCTGGATGAAGTTCAGTGATTGACATCTAGAATCCGGTGTTTTTCCTGTTTGTCAAACAGGCATAAATGAGACAGCAGGAGGGAGGGATGAGTGTTCTCTCTTTTCTCCATCCTCAACTCCTCCCTCCATACTTCATCACACAGTGCCCTTCACTATGACCGCCCCTGCCCACCAGAGTGGGGAGGGGGGTTAGCCAAAGTTGTGAATGGCCAGCCTGAACATGTCATTGGTGCACACCCATGCATCGTTAATGTTCTTCAGGATGAAACTCTGATGGAAACCCATGATGGGGTCGTCATCTGCCTGCAAACACACACACACACACACAAAAATAACATGGGTTATAAGTGTGAGAAAATAATGCCAACAACATCACACGATCGCCATTCATCAATCTGAACGTGAGCGGAGACAACGGATCAAGTCAGTCGGCATGTATGCAAAGTTTAGAGTCAGCGTGGACGTACACGTAGCAAGAGAGAACGAGACGCTCAGAGAACTGAGGCCAGCACAGGTCCAATTGGGGGCTGTGAGAAGGCAGAGACGTTTTAAAAAGAGAAACGCCACTTAAAGAAACCTCCCTACAACTCTATAGGAAAAGCCGGTAACGCCAAAGATGGCGGTTATCCCGCTCCACCCACTAGAAAATTGTCTTGCGGGTAGAATTGTCTGCTTTTAACAGATGAACCGGGAAACACCTTTAAGTTGATCGTGTGGTAGCAGAAGTATAACTGGTGGGGAAAAACACTTTTTAAACCTTATTTCGGGGCAAAGTCATCAAATGTTTTCAGTAATTTTTATCAGAATTTATTGCTGATTTTATACATGCTGTTTTTATGTTCCGGAGATCATTGTACAGTTTTGGCTTTCCCCCTATTTATTCAGATAGGGGCCTGATGTTAGTCCAAAAAAACCGCCTGGGCCGGTTTTTCATCAAGCTTCTCAAAGTGCCATTTTAGTCTTCAATGCTGAGAATTCATGAAATGTACTCCTACTTTTAAACTTATAAAAGCAAGTTATCAAATTTCTTTAAGCTAAGAATCTCTCTTACTCTCCCGGTTATTTAAGACAGCTCCAGAGGTCTCTCAAGTGGTAAGGAGCTGCCAGTGGGGCTTGTGATGGCACTGCGGAGACAGAGACATGCGGAGAGGAGAGGAAGAATTCTGACGACACACAGTTAATAAGACGGGGTCGGACAGCGCAGGCATAATCTTTGTCAGCGAGTTGGTGAGGGGACGTCATCCCACCTGACTGACTTTACGCAGTAATGCATTTTCAGCTAAACTGAAGGTTGTGATGACGCTTTGTTTCTTTGCCACAGAACAAACGCAGCAATGCTGATGATTTTGGCCCGTCACAACCATCAATAAGCCGAATAGTCATGGAAACAATTATAGCACTTAGGCTACAGCTCCACACACGGTCACGCGTTTCATCGACTACCCAACAACACCCCGCAATCCAACAGTAGCGAACACAGTTCATGCGGCTTCACAGGAGTTGTAGGTGCCTTTGATTGCGCTCATATAAAGATAAACTTTTTTATCTTTCATTTATTAATGTGTCTATATCATAAAGTAGGCTATTCTCTTGAAATTATTTATTGTTGAATGCGTGTTGAATATAAACTCCTCTAGGAATTTCACCAAGAAATGTGAATTTATCTGAGAATATTAAATAAGGAAATCTATTCAGTGATTGGTCTTTGGCTATACTGTCATCCAAAATCCTTTTTGTGGCACAGCAAAGTGTCGTAAATCAGCACTAAGACTGATACTTAAGATTCAGTCCTACACTTCACTCAAATTAGGACAGAGATGCTTGATAACTAACTTTTAAACTCAGCTCTGAGCCAAGAATTTTTTCACTCTTAAGTCAGTTCTTAGCAGTGTTCTTATGAGTAATTCTGAGAAACTTGATAAACACGGGCCCTGGAGTCATTATCAAGATGACTGCCAAGTGGCGGGATGAAGGAGACCAGACCTTATTCACCGCTTCTAAGATGTGAAGTAGTGATAGACCAATTAATCTGCCAATAAAACTAATATAATAAGCACAATAAGAAGAAGAGGTTAAGGATAACAAAAAAACAATAACAAGACATAATAATAGTAGCGATAGAAGTTCATGTGTAAAAGCCTCAATAAAACTAAGAGAAGGAGAAGACAATCTTCTGCCACCACACCAATTAATAAATGAATATAATAACATACTAAATTCACCACTCGTGTGCATGTGGACATGAGCTCAGGTGCACTACACTAAAAGGTTCTAATGGTGCTTTTCTGGGCATGTGAAGCAACCGAGCAAGTGGATGTATCCAGAATACGTTTCCTCCATTATATACACATGCACAAAATGTTTCATGACATTATACAACATTGGTCGTAAATTCTACTTTTAAAATCAAAGAACCTTAATTGGTGATTCAAAACAAAACAGCAGCTCACATATAACCCTATTTACTTTAGGAATCCATGGGTTATGACTTGGCAGATGTCATGCTCTAAAATAAAGTGTGAACGACAGCGCTACTTACTTTTAGCTGTCCTACAACCATACTTAAGATGCAGCAGTCTGGAGTTGGCTGGTGATCCTGCGCCGTTATACTATGCGCTATTTTTGTGAAGGGGAGACTCTGGCACATACACACAGAGGACAAATAGACAAGAGGACGATTAGCACAGGTATATCAGCTACTGAAGGAATATACAAAATCGAAACATTTGCCAAACATTCCTCTCTTTTATCTTGAATTTTTTTATTAAAACTTGAGAAACAATAATGGTAATATCTAACAGTAAAGCATCACTAAAATTGAGGATACTAGTAGTCCAAATAAGTTAGTTTCTAACAGCAAAAATGCTGAGTTAAAATTCTGTCCTCTCACTGTACTGTCATTTCAAATGCGCACACATAGTATCACCAATACACCTGTAATATGGTTCCAAAAAGGTTGGAGAGAAATCTGATTACTTGAGCAGATTTTACAGTAACCAGGTTACAACAGTGCATGTAAATGAGTTGTTTGACTTCCTACATAACCCGATTTCTCAGAGTAACCTAGTTTCTTGTGTGCACTTGGCCCACCCACCACCTGTTACACATCAGACTATTACATAGTCTGTATATAGCATGAAGTTACCAGAGGCACTCACAGCGAGTTTCTCAACAATTGCTCTTTTTCCCTGGAACTGCTGTCCCTCCCATGTAAGGCATGATGCATCGATCTGTGTGGAGCAAGATGGAAAAGAGAGGGAAAGAGAGAGATAGAGAGAGGGGTTGGGGGGAAAGAAGGGAGATGCAGAGGATGCTATTTGCAGATGGCATCAGGTCTATCAAAAGTAATACTAGCTTTGCTTCCTTGTTGCTCCCAATTTTTGTATTTTTTTTCTTAGATACAATGTAGATAAGGTTTGGGTGGTATCTGTTTTTTTTCATCCCTTCCTGACATTTAACTGGGGTTTATGGTATATGATGCTAAAAAAAACAACAACATAAAGGCTGAGCTGCTTTTTTTCCCCCCTTAGAAGCTTTTTGAATGAAGCTTCGTCTGTCGTCATATTTGTGACGTCATCACTCTAAAACAAAATCCTCAAAGTAATTCAACAGATTAAATAATAATATATATATATATAATATAAATATAACTGGTCAGTTATGGTGCCGTTAAGTCGCTGCTACGCTGCCCCGTTAATACAAGTGCCTCCCTTTGTGTGAGGCAATTGGAAGAGCAGAGAGCAATGTTGTTTTTTTAAAGGCTAAACGCTAACAAATATGGAATGAAGAAGGATATTTGTTAGGCAAAACATATACTGCTCTAAAACTAATGAAGTACTAACATAAACCTACCCATTACAGTTGCACCTGTTTTTATTTGTTTTTTTACATAGCTTGTACCAGTTGATAATGCTCCTTCACATCTGTTTTTAAGGCAGTAGGCTGTTTATTCTTTTATTCAGCTGGGAGACGCATTTTCATTTTTTCCCCCCAAATAATAAATCTAAAAAAAAAGTACACTTTGTTTTTAATTCTTAATCATCCCTATAATATAATATATATATCCCTCTACTAACTATTATAGTCATTAACATAAATCTGCTGTTTAATTGTTGTCTATAAAATGCCAAAAAAAACTGTGAGAAATGCACATTACAATTCTAAGAGCCTAAGATGGTTTGTTTTGTCTGAAAAACTGCGAGCAAACATTCAGTTTAGCCAATTAAAATAACATAAAACCGAGCCTGAAACAAGTGCTTCCTGTTTGCAACAGCCCTTTAATAACCATTTGTTGAATACCGATAGACGCGCAGCAATTTTCAGTGACAACATTATTGTGTTTTATTGAATACACAAGGCAAGTAGTTTATTTGTCTTTATTTAATTTGGGATTCAAATACCTAATTTATTTAAGATGTAGTATGAAAACAATGTACACTGGGGGAAAAATATGAAAAATAGATTTTATGTCTAATAATAATAATAATAATAATAATAATAATATATAATGTTAATGTTGAATCTACTATTGATCAAGGAAACTGTTTAAAATGTGTGTCCCTAAAGTGAGCACATAAAACACATACGTTCAATAAAAGGTTCACAGGTAGGGTAGCAGGTACCAATGTTCTTTGTTAGATTTGAGCTGCATTCATAAAAAAGTAAATTCACAAATGTAGCCTAACCCTGTGTTGAGACATGTCAGAAATGAACACAAGCATGGTTCTGTCACACTCACATATATGGATCCGAGCTGTGCTCTGTCAGAGTCAAACATCTGGTAGTAGTGCTGCACAAAGCTGGATCCTATCTGCTCCCACAGAGGCTGGTCCACCATCCTGACTCACCCTGCAACACACACTGGAGACAGAAGGAGATCGAGTCAGGTCAGTTGGCTAAAGGATTATGAAAAGGATGTGAATCATATGCTATGACCTTCAGGCACCAGATCTCAACCCAACTGAACACATAGGGGACATCCGTCAAGGGTCTTATATTTTGTCAACCCACATTTAAATCAGTAGGAGTTCATTTAAAATGTGAGACACCTCTCTAAACTAGTTGAACTGAACAGTGATGGCAGCCCAGTGTATATTCACATGTAGCAATATTGAGATAAATGCAATATCTTAATCCAGTGTATATCCTCATGATGTAAGAGACCTAAACAAAAGAGGACAAAATATACATTACCCGGATTACATAGATTTATCCCTGCTTGAAACAAAAACGCATCAATATTTTATTTACTTTAGGTGAAAATGTAACGAATAGTACAATTTACAAAACGAAACAAAACACAGCAAGAGCTTAAGTGCACTAAAAGTGTATGAATCCCGCCCCAGTGAGAGAAAAAACAGCAACATTAAAACTACTTTAGCTAAAATGGTTTTGCTGAACAGTATTGGTCTGTCCGCTTGGGTGACACTGACAGCCCAAGTCATGTGCTCCCACATAGCGATAGACAGTTGTTACTGGAACAATCTGAGAGCTCTGAAAATTAGCAGTGGAGTCAAAAGGACATACCATAACGTTAAATACCGACCGGATATAGATAGTTCTAGGCCCGCGTAAATACTTAGTAACAAGGCTAGAGGGAGAGCAACATACGCTCTTTTGGTAATGTTAATAAATGAAAAAACTCACGTTAAGTTATGGCTAGTTAACGTAAGCTAACTAGCTGCTACTAGCTTGTGAGCGGTCTTGTTTGCTAACGTTGATTCAGCCCGTGTTGGCAGAGACAGTTCATTTACCTAGCATGCTTCTCCGCCAGCTAATGTTACACGTCAGATGAATTATATTTCCAGGCATTAGCTAACTGGCTGGCTGGTGTTGGCCTTTTCACCGGTTGCTAAAAATACCCCGTCTCCACCAAGTGTTGATGCCTCCTCCGGGCCCGCGCAGACAGGTCTGGAACCCCGGAGCATATAGGCGTGCCCAACGTTAGCCCTAAACCGGTCAGGAGCAGCCAATTTAACAACTTATATTGCCTTATACTTGTAAATGCCACACTAAAACAGTGTGTTTTGTTTTCGCACATTTTTCCATTCACTATTCCATAAGAGGGTTTCCTAAAAAGAAGTAATAAAAACTTACCTCTATCCAACGCCGAGGCCGGCTGCGCGATCGCACAGTGCAGTGTCTGCTCCGCTACGAAGGCACGCACTCAAAGCCGTAACCGGCCCGGTGGATTGTGGGGGTCGTAGTCTTTATGTCCGAACACTTTTTGACATTTGTTCTGTTTGTATAGCTGGAATGATATCTTAAAAGAAAAATGTGACAAAAGGAGATGTTTCATCGTTTGTTTTACATATGTGTTTTGTCTGATGTAAAGTACAACAATGGGCAACAACAGCTAATCTACTTGAATATTTGTTTATTTTTATTTGTAAGCCTATATGCGTTTGTTTCACTGAATAAATAGACCTACAGCTTGCATTCCATTAAAAAAACTGTGTAACCTTGCCATAGTTATAGCCTATATAATTATGAATATTTGCCTTTTTGGAAAAATAGTCATCAATCAGGACTGGATTAACCTTCAAGTGGGACCAGGGCAAAAGTTACCTGTGGGCCCCTATTCAGCCACTCAGAGTTCCCCAACAAAATTTTGTTATGATTAACATATAGAATCTGCACTATTAGCATGATATAGGCATAAATGCAAGAAGCCACCATATTTACCTTATCATACTTACACACACTTACCATTTCAGTTTGTACGGTGCATATTATCAAAAAAATTTGCAATTAATCAATTTACCACAAAGTAATTGCTACACACAGTGAACACTTTTAAGCATGTGGGGCCCCAGAGTGTCATGGCAGTTGGCCACTTTGCCAAGTTGGTGAATCAGCTTTGTAATTATGCTGTGATAATTTCAACCATATGATGTGACCCTAATAATTATTTACTTAATGTGGATAAATACTGTAAAGAGCCCTGACATGACTTGCATTTAAAAAAGCATCACATTACACCACCTACAATAACCATATAACTATGTACTAGAGGGCTACAAAGAGAAGAACCTGTGGTCCATGAGTAGGCTTGTGAAAGTGACACATTTTTTGCTGTGATAGCTGTGCAATTAAGACATTGCATTTAAATTAATAAGGCTATGAGGCTAAATTATTGGTCCTCAGCTTTAATTGGAAGGTGTTCATCCATATCAGAGGGACTATGTAAGACCCATGGCCTTTAATTTAAGGGGAACAGAGTTAATTTGATGAATGACCTGCTTAAATGTTTCCTGGTCAGCGATGTGCGTTTTCATACATTGTTATGTTATGTAAGGTCTAGAGTACATTCTACGTGTGATAATCGGAGTCTGTTGTTGTCTCAACACAGAGACCAAATCGGTGGAAAAGCAACTTTACACATTTACTAAAGAACAATACCTAGATAAAGAGTTTTTTATAGAGTATATTTTATGCTCTGTGGTTCCCAGAGATAGAAAAAATCATCCAATAGTTGGAGCAAAGGTTGAAGAAAGTCCAAGAAATGAATAGAAGTTTATGTTGCAGAATTTGTTTTTTTTCTTCTTTCTCATTAATCATTTTATGGCCCCTCAGGTGTCCCTTTGGAGGCTGACCCCTCAATACTATTTTTTAAATTTTAGTTAGTAAGAATTTTGAATGCAGCTTTTTGGAATTGTAATCAAGTATTTTTACATTATTGTATTGGTATGTTTACTTAAATATGCTTCCTTGCATGTGAAAACCTCCTTGACAATAAACCTGTTTATGTTTACCGTAAAGTCTTGAGTAAGTATTGCTTTCATGTATTTTGCATAGATTGTGAATTGAATGAGATAATTTGGCATACCCCTAGATGTTTATATAACCCTACATTAACGCACAATATTAGTCCACTACTTTGGTCCGGACTGACATTTCTCGACAAATATTGGAATTAATTCAAATATGAATATAAACCCACTGCATGCAAGCTGCCCAGCACCAAACAGCAAACAGTTAGCAATTAGAATGTGAACATAGAGCATTTAGTAAGTAGTTGGTGGAGACAAAAGCAACTTAAAAGGAGAGTGAATATTGCGCTTAGATTTAGAAACATCCATCCAGAAACATGAGTCTGAATGTTCTGAATTTCCGAAAAGGGTTTTTAAGTAAACTTAAATTATTTCTGTATGTGTGTGTGCACAGGTGGTTCATGCCACTGGGAGTTTTCCATGCTAACATTAGCTTTTAGCTCAAAGCATCACTGAGCCTTCACACAGCCACCTTTAAACTGTTGTGAATAATAATTAAGATTAAAAAATGTTTCTTGTTACTTGTCATATTCAGGCAAACTGTCAGGTAGAAAACTAACGTTTGTATGTTACATGCTGTTAGGCACTGGCTAATATACATGAATTAATCCATTTTGAGAAAGGGAATTCCCTATTTATCCATATGTTTAGCATTAATTGCATTTTTTGATGTGCTCTGTGTGAGTCCACCACAGAACCGGTCCGGAGTGAAGCGGCAGAGCTCTGCCTGCTGTCCTCCTCGGCATCAATGACATAGATCTGCTGCCAATTAAGTGGGAAGCTTTTCTTCACGTTGTGTCTTACATCAGCGTAAGCCTGTGTTAGATTGTTTTTGGATGTTATTTGTTTTATTTTTCTTGAACGTAGTCTTCTTCCAGGACTGCTGGGTGCATGTTTGCACAAAGGGCTTTTTACCTGAACTTTGGCATCCGCTCAGAGAGGGTGGTGAAGGCATGGCTAAAGCACTCTGACTAACCCAAAGTTGCTTCTCAGCAATCTGCCCAAACAGGTCCTTGATCCTACTTCTACACTATCTTCTCCACCTCACTCATTCATGAGTAAGTTGTTTGTGTGTGTGTCATGTCACTGGGTGGATAAAAGTCTAAAACATATCTGTTTCTCTTTATGTCAGTCAGTTCAGTGAGCGTGCAGCAAGAAGTCCATCGGAAAGTGAAGCAGTAGTGACGTCTGTGGAGAGTCTGAGCTACTGCATTCTGTGCAATACAGAGGAAAACAATTAGAGCCATGGTTGTTTCACAGCAGGTGAGACCAGAAAGTAATGCATGCTTCACCTACAATATCAAATCTGCTTAAAATAACCTACCAGCTTCAAATTATGTTTATTCTTTTGTCTTTTTGTGGCTCTTACCGCAACTGGACACAAATTATTCACTTTTCCCATTGGTCACTGAAATGCTCATGTGCTGGGAGAAGATCCCAGGTTTGCATAGTGAGGATAAATCTGATGAAGGATGTCCATACTAGAAGGCAATGAGGAAGCAGATGCAAAAGCTCTAGAGGGGCTGGCCAGCTTGATACAGGTTAAGTGTGGCTTCAAGGAGTCTCTGTTCAGACATATGAAAATCATCAAATATCTACATTGACATAGTGGATAAAGTAGATCAATATTACTTCAATGTCTACAAGCAAACAAACTCCAACATGACTTTCTCTTACCTTCCTGATGATGCTTAACAAGAGTCAAGATTTGTCTCTCTAACCCAGCAGACAATGATAAAACTGGAGCTGAAGGCTATGCTTTCAAAAGGTGTTGGATGTTTACGAGTGTCTGGTGGTGGTGCTGTGCTGCTTAAAAGCCCTCCCATCAATGTAGGAGCTCTGCAGGCTTACCATGATGGAGTGGAGGTATGGCAAGGAGGACTGGTTCCTCTTTGGCAGGTTTTTAGCCATGCTAGCAGAAAGGATCTAGGGGAGGTGTCTCAAATATTCATCAGGTGGTACAAGGCCAAGTGAATGACAATGTTTCTGCTGCCCCTAAAGTGCCCCAAAAACAGTTTTTACAGGTTTAAAAAAGTATATTATATACAGTAATATACTTAGGGGTTTTGCTGCTATACCCGTACGTGGTCTGGTGTGACCAGCAGCTTAATTTGGCAAACATTTGCTACTGTTAGCAAAGTTCAGGTAGATATTACTGTGTGACGGACATTAAGGCACTCTGCTTATTCCAGCACTTAAAGTGCCAGGTCCTGTTTGGTTTGAACAAATACAGAAAAAGGGAGCATAATGTATGTAAAAACATCAAAAAATCCACTGCATGCATTTTACATCGTGGTTACTTTTATTTAGACATCATCTGCATAGAAAATGTTTAGGTAAATTGACTAGGTTCTGGCAAATTGACTTGAGGACATTTTAAAGTAAAAAACTGTAAAAGAGGCATTCACAGATTACTTTCCGTGTCTGAAAAGAGCTTATCTGGAGTGACCGCGTTATCATTAACAGCACATTCATTAATCTCTTTCTCCAGACCATGTACGTCAATCAAGGGCACGGAGGATCGGCTGGTGTCTTTACTTTCCTCGTGCAGACACATTCCTAACACCTAACTTTATGAAAGATGACCAACATATTGGAAGTTAACATTTTGAAGTTGTAATGAACATCTTGTGTACAAGTCACATGCTAAAAAAAAGCCATCTGAATGATCATTATAAAATTTATAGTGATTTGTTTATATTTTAATGAGCTGCATTTGGCAGGATGATATTAACCTATTCCACAAGGCACACATGGTAGTTATAATAGCATCATAGGGTCAGGTCACTCAAATCACAAAACATTTCCCCAATTGACTCCATATCCAGATGCTGAGCTCTGCTGTGACTTACACAGGAGGTAAATGTAAATTGTTTTAGTTTGAGTTATTGATGGCAGACAATCATATTACAATATCACGGTACATTCATTTGCAGTTCTTTAAATGTCAGGACAAATGTTACAAATGTTGTGTGGGGACAATCAATAATCTGCGATTCAAGAATTAAGGTTCTGTATAACATTTTTTTCTTAGTGGGCAAGTTTCACAACCTTCTCAATTAACAATCAGTAACAATACTGAAATGTTCTATCACTCGCTAGCCGGAAAGTGTTTGGATGCAGCATTTTCTGATTCATCAAGAGCTGGAGGGAAGGCCGCAACACCGGACTCTGCAAGCTGTTGGAGCTTTAAAGGCAAGAGAGCAAATCAATAAAAAAAAGTTGGTCTAGGTGGCCAACGTGTCTGTAAATATTTAAGTTTCATTCAATGTCTGCACCAAATGACAGCACGGAGGTCGTAGAATGGCTGCAGATGCACGATATGGATCACATTTTGTGAATTACATAAACTTTAACATCAGTCTGAAAAGACAGTGAAAGCTCTGCTTGTGCGTACCAGGCTGTGGAGTCTCTGAGAGGAGATGGCATCATTGCTGCTGTCTGCTTCGCTTTGAGCCAAGGCAACAACTTCATCTATTTCCTGATCTGACTTCAGAGGGAACGCTGTCCTCAGGGCAGCCCTATACATACATGCATATACACAAAGGACTCTCTTTTGACACAGAAAAACAGAGACAGCCATAGAGAGCAAGAGGGTGGACTCTTCTTCTGCTTTTATTGGTGACGTTTTCATTATCCGAAGGATAGAGAGTGCTGGACGGATTGTAAAGCCCCTGGAGGCAAGTTTGTGACTTAAGGCAATATGAATAAAACTGACTCGACTTGACGAAAATTGTGCGTGTGCTTCTGTGTGGATCTATTTATATCACCTAAACTCCTGGACAGTGAGTGTGCTGCTCTCAGGGGCATCAGGGTCGATCAGCTCTTTTGGTTGGTTGGACTGAATCTGGCTTTGGCCTTGGGGCACACTCTCATCCGTCTACAAAAAACAAACAGCTTTTTAAAGAAACACTTTTTGGGAAATGAGCTAATTCGCCAAGAGATATCTGAGATCAATCCTACTCTCAAATCTATGAAGCTGGAGCCAGGAAACAGTTAGCTTAGCTTAGCATAAATACTGGAAACGGGGAAACAGCTAACCTGCCGCTGTCCAAATGTAACAAAATCCACGCCTTCGTCCAAAGCTCTCTAATTAACATGTTACGTTTGTTTTATCTGGTCAAAAACTGACCCCTCGTAAAAACACAACTTGTCATTTTTACACTTTTGTTTTTGTTTGAATTATACAAGATAGTGTTTTATCAGTGAACCTGTCAAAGTTGGTGCTGTGACACTTAGGGGGGTGTTCTTTTCCCCCCCTGTGGTGTTCTGTGGGCGTGTGTGGGTGTGTGTTATGCTTGGCAGTGCGCTAATGGCCTGGTGGAGTTACACACCTGCTGACAGTCCTCATCAGCGTCTGGCCTTAAGATGTGGAGCTTCCTGAGACTTGTCACCAGATTATTCCTAACCTTCTCATGGTTGAGTACTTCAGGCCAATTGGTGCTCGTAAATAGATTTTCGTTAGCACTGAGTCAGGCTAGCTGTTTTCCCTGTTTCCAGTCTTAATGCAAAGCTAAGCTAACTATCTCCAGGCAGCTTCATTTTGAACAGGCAGACATGAGAGTGGTAACTCATGTTACTCTTTGCATGCAAGAAAGCAAATAAGTGTGTTACCCAAAATTATTTCTTTCACCTTTAACAAGGTTGATAGATCTTCCTGAAACAAATCTGTGCACATACGTTTGTTTCATTTGGGTAAAATGGTAACAAAAGAATTAGCTTGGCAGAAGCTCACATACATTTACACATGATCACCTTTACTATTAAATCTGGATACACAAATCCAAACCGTTTGATCAACATATTTTCCCCACTTTTGATCCCATGGGTATTATTAAGTACCTGCACAGTGATGGGCTCATGTGTCTCGATCTGCATGCTGCCTTTTTTGTGGAGCTCCAGCAGGGTGTCATACTCGCTCTTCAGCTGATCAAAGTCACCCTGCAGTGTCTTCAACTGGACACCATGAACAATACAAAAACAAGACCATATTGGAGGCTGTTAAGATTTTAAATCATGACTTCTGTGTATGTGTACATGCATGTGTGTCTATATGAGCCACCTGCAGGAGGGTCTGTTTGTGTGTTTGTTCCAGGGTGTCCCAGTTGCGTCGCGGCACGACGTCCCAGTACTCTGCTTTCATCCTGTTGAGCTCCTCCTGTGTTTTAGTCAGGTCTTCCCGACACACCCTCAGAGCGAGCTGGAGCTCCACAGGGTCCTTGGCCTCTTCGTCCACAGTGGAAACAAAATATGCGTTTTTGATTATTCCTATTTAAGGTATTTGGTTTGACCTCTAATTCATAAATTCCTAACATAAAATGGATCGTTAATGTTTTATTGCTTAGCATCTTTTGGTAAATAATTTTTCAACCTCAGTTTTTGTATGGCTAAAACAAAGGAGATAACATGTGTTCATTAATGAGCCTTTCAGGTGCTAGTTGGTGATTTTTTAGAAACCTTTTCCCAGTTTTTATGCTAAGCTAAGCTAAATGGCTGCTGGCTGTAGCTTCGTATTTAATGGACAGATGTGAGAGTGGTCCTGATCTTCTCATCTGACTCAGCGAGAAAATAAATATGCCCATTTCCTTAAATGTTAAGATATTCCCTCAAAGACAGAGCAGTTTTCAGATTCTTGATCTGGTCTATAAAATGTCAGAAACTGCCCATCACATCGGATCCCAGAGCCAAAGGTGATGTCTTCAAATTCCTTGTTTTGTCTGACCAAGAGTCTAAAACCCAAACACATTCTGTTTACAATCTGAGACCTAAGACTAACCAGGAATGAAAGAAAAAGTATTAATTGATTATAAAAATTGTTTCAGTTAATTTTCAGCTGATCAACTAATCGACTGATTGAATAATCCACAGATAGTCGCAGCTTTACCTGTATTTCCATCTGCAGGATGCTCCTCCTTCAAGGAGCCTCCTGTTAGGTCACTGAGTTGCCAGATCAGCAACTTGCGTGAATCATGTTCCTCCCGGTACTGCAGATACTGGTTGGAGAGTTCAGACTGCAGACGCTCCACCTGGAGAGGAATAGAAGATAGGGGTTGACTGAGACAAGATAACCTGATAATCTACCACTGACCTGACCAACTGAGTCTCAAACAAAACAATTTTTGGATAAAGGGGCGTCTACCCGTCACCCTAAATAAACTTTTTAATATACATATTTGAATATAATTTATAAAATAAAAATTTAAGAAAATATTTAAGAGAAGGAATTCATGTAGAAATGAAAAGCACAAAGTTGTATTCTTTAATAATTTATATGAATAAATAAAGAGAGATTAGAGCACCACTTTGCAAATATGTCATGTACCACTGCCTGCATAGCCTTTTCTTTCTCCCTCATGGCCACAATGTCCTTCTGCAGTTGCTGCTTCTCCCTTTTCAAAGCTCCAATCTCAGCCTGCTCCTCTGCCCAGCGAGCTTGAATCTTCCTGTCACATTCCTCTGTCACCAGCCTCAGATGGGATCGCAGTGGCTCCAGTTCTCGGATTTGATCCTGCTGGTATGCTGAACAGATGTAAACTGCATTAAAATGATCCACCATGAAACGAGGTGGCTTAAGCAGTTATTTGGTTAAACAAAATGCATTATCATTATCATTTGTACATGAAATCCGTTTTTTTTTTTGACTGTCACGATCTGAGAAGATCTGAACACTTCCCTGTACATTTTAGAGGCTAAGTGACTAATAGATACATCAAAAAAAAAAATAACTTGATTGATGAATCACCAATGACAAAAAATTACAGTTGCAGTCAAAAAAGTTGCCAAAAAATAACCAGTAGCAGTTTCTACTGTATGTCCTTCATGTGCTCTTCTCATGCCTAGTGATGTTAACACCACAGGCGTGTGTAAGCAATATATCTCAAAAAACACATTTCAATGAAATTACTTGTAAAGTTAAGCCTTTCAGATTCATAAAATGGTGAACTTTTTTATATTTTTGCCACAGTCTCAAAAACTACTACATTTTAATGGTAAATATTCCATGCTTCTCAGTCATTTTACATTTTGATGCAGATTAAAAATTCTGAAATATTTTCTATTATTAAAATAATAATAAGGGATTATGAAGCGTTGGTGACAGAGTTATACTCTCTCGGGTAGATTTCTCTCTTTTCATTCATCTGCTATAATTTTTAGGCTTTTCATGGCTTCGTTTGTTAGATGTAGCTCAAACAGCACCATAGTAGCTGGCATTAACTTCACAGTAAGTGCAACTTACATAATACCGAACCACATTAATTGTCTTTAACTTTAAACAAATTAAGAGTCACTGAACATGCATGTGTTGCCACCAACTATTTATTCTCATATCACATCCTTCATTAACATCCACTGCAGACACAATGTGAACCAAACAAACTTGCTTTTTTATTGTAATATGTATCGTAATGTAATAGGCCTACTCCAAAGCATTCACAGCATGATATCTCCAATCTTCCTCAAAACCATGTTCCTTTATTGTAACAAATTCTTTGTTGAACTTACATTTATTCACCCTCAAAGGCTGCTTTGTTCCTTTTATTTTATAGCACTTAAGGACACCACTCAGAAGAGCACTATACTAGGGTAATTCTTCTTAAGAAATCAAAATGATCAGGCAGGCTTACTCACTGAGCTACTGACCTAAAGTGTTTTCGTATTCCTTTTTGATGGCAGAAAGCAGAGGTTGGTAGGTTTTGAACTCTTTGATCAAACAATCAAAGACATCACGGTAGACCTGTGGCCGAAGCAGTTTAAGACGTGAGTACGCTCCTTCTGTTCCAAAAATGTATTTAGGTTTTATTGTAAATTATTACAAATAAAAAAACATAGCACCTGTAGTTTGAGTTCCTGAAATTTTGGCTCATGCAAGCTGATCGTATGCAGCTCCTTGTTCACATGGCTCTCCAGGTGCATCAGGAGTTGAGGCTTTCTCCCCGGGCCTGCATAAATGTAACTGCTACCTGTCCAGCAAACCTATAGGTTTACCACATACACGCACACATGCTGCTTAGATTGTGACTTTCTTGTGACAGTTGAAGAGGGGAGACAATTATCAGCTATTTTGACAAATGATCTTTACAGCAATGAAATTAATTTATCCTTTATTCATATTCAATAATATAAAGTAGGATTTCGATGAGTGACATTCTGCCAGGTTTGATTACCTTTCTCGCTGCAGGTTGGACAGAAACAGCACCAGCACTTTCTCCTTCTTGGCCTTCCTCTGATGTCTGAACAGTGTAACTTTGTAGACTATGATCATATGTAAGTCTAAAAGAAAAAGTAAGTTACAGAGCTAGGTTAACATTTAACAATGTAACGTTAATTCGGTTATAGTATAGAAATACAATAGTTAAAATATTTTTCCCCCGTATGACAGTATATTATTAATGACACTTGCCTTTGTTGTTGGGTCGGTGTTAAAGGTGGAAATTTTATATATTTGTGTGGTGACATCTGAAGGCTGAACAACACGCACTTGTTCTTAAATGGTTGGAGTTTGGTTCGTTTACCTCAAGGTTAGCTTTAGCATCATAGCTCACAGCGTTGTAAAGGGGTTTCCATGGTAACGAGGACGGACCAAGCATTAAGACCCACATAGTAGACCGCCGCGCGCCTAACTGGTTTTCAAGTTGAGTAAGACGAAAACTTTCCTCTTCAATAGAGAACCCAGAGACACTTTTTAACCAAGGCCGCTTCTTTAACGAGTGTTTAAAAAGCGGCCATCAACCCTGAGTGGTGCCAATAACAAATGCATGACAAATAAATAAATATACGGTCAAGGTACTTTATAAATATCACATATATAACGTTACTGCAACTTCCAATAAATTACAATTTAATACAGAAGCGATGCCATAGAAGATTTCGAAAAACACCATATTCTAAAATAATTTGAATAGATACTACTTGTTTTTAGAAGTTGCCATATTTTTCAGATATTACACTTTGTTTTTGTTCTGGGAATCAAAGTTTCATTGATGCTGTCAATAATTTGTCATCTAAGTTAGCTAGCAAATATATTTATGTTCCACTTGCCATGTATAGTAAAATAAGATATTTAAAAGAAAATATATAATGTTCCAAAACTGTCTATAAAATTCAACCGCTAAAAAAACTACATTTCCTAGCTATCTTTTTCCATGAAAGCCCTAAACTAGGGTAACGGTAACGATAGTAGTCATTTCTAGAGACATTATCATAAAAGCGAGCGTGAGGCTGAACTACATTACCCAGACCGCACTGCTCCAGCATACAGTACATTCTGCTGCTTATCCGGGGATGTCACACCACTGCTATTTTCTCCCCTCAGTCCCTCTCACTCTCAGCCTACAGCTCCAGCGGACTGACACGGGGCTTTGGATAGAAAGAAACGAACAATAAAATACAATACAGAGGCTAAAAATGGCAGAGCTTGGAGCGGGAAGCCTGCCGTTAGGGGATCCTGCTTTTAATTACCAGGAGCACGAGCTGAACGAGCGGCTGAAGCGGCTCTACCCGGCTGTGAACGAGGAAGAGACCCCTTTACCCCGATCCTGGAGCCCCAAGGATAAATACAGCTACATTGGGCTGTCACAGAACAACCTGCGGGTCCATTACAAAGGTTAGAGAGCTGGCTCAGCCCTGATGGTCTAAACAACCAGCCACAACAGCAGAGGGTCTCAGCTCAAATCTGTCACTGTGTTGTTGCGGTGGAGGGGGGGGATCTCTCTCTCTGTCTCTCACTCACACACACAGTATGCGATTATGTTGATTGTGTATGTGTGTGTGTGCACTCCTGGTAAATCTAGTCTGAGCTGCCTCTTCTGTCCTGTAACCTTGCTTTGTTTCACAAACGAGCAGAGGAATGCCCTAATGGGTGACAGTGAACTCGCTAACCCTGACAGTTGGTCTTATTACCACCACAATGAAATTCACCACCAACAACACGGCTCTCCTTTTGTTTATTTACCGTTTATGGTGTTATTTGTTTGCAGTAAACTGACTGTGCATCTGACGTTCTCCATAGTTTGTACTGGAAACTGGAATAAGCAGCAATACCGTGACATAGACAAGGGTCTACCAATAAGCTAACGAATGGTATTAAACAAACAGGAGGTAACGTTAGCTAGCTATTTCTTAAGCAAATTGAGTAGTTAGCCTGGTGGCTAACTAGCTAACGTTAGCTCACCTAGCTGTTCCTTGTCACTAATATTGTATTGGAATCAGTAGAGTAAGCTGGCTACAAGATGGACACGAGCCAAACTTGTTGTTAACCTTTACAATGTTAGTAACGTTACTGGGGATAATGCTGCAGTTGTTTAGTTTTTGACTACTGCGAGCACCAAAATACAATAAAAATAGCATTGTTGTGTTTTCTCGCGTGATTTCAGTGGCAGTGTTCTAGAAGTCTTTTCCAGAATTCGTAAATCATTTTTTCCAGCCTGGAAGCAGCCTCCATTCAGATCTGTATGTGTCCTGAGCTCAACAACAGACTCATGTCCAGCCCTCAGCAGGCAGCCAGCTCTCTTTCAGCAGCTGCTGTGAGGGAGGAGGCCTCTTCGCGTTATATTGGGCCAAATGTACCGATCCCGTAATAAATCTGTAGTATCGGCAGACCCTGGCATTTCCACAATAACAGCAACTTTGCTCGTCAGACGGTGCAGTTAATCACTTGGTCGGATGGGTAAAAATTGTCAGTAGGGGCTGCCAGGCCTGTCAGCAGGATTATTTTATACATCCAGCTCCTAAATCAAAACAAGGTGACATCTGTGTGAAGTCCTGTTC
>JAPMOB010205846.1:0-20119 GCA_029875015.1 Lepomis gibbosus
AGCATTCTGGATCAGCTGAAGAGTCTTAATGGACTTTTTCGAAGAGCCTGATAATAAGGAATTGCAGTAACCCAGCCTAGAAGTAACAAATGCATGGACTAGTTTTTCTGCATCATTTTTAGACAGGATGTTCCTGATTTTTGCAATTTTACGTTGGTGAAAAAAAGGTGGTCCTTGAAATTTGCTTAATGTGAGAGTGAAACGACACAATGGATAAAAATAATGCATGTCATTATCCATCATTATCACTATTTGCCAACACCGGGAAGTGTAGGATACAGTAACTGGTGACTTGGTGCATAACAATAAACATAAACCTATATAAATATAAAAATATACAAATATATACAAATGATAAAAAACAGTAAGTACACATATTGGCAAATTACTTTAAGGGATTTATAATTATCTATCAGTGAAACAGAGGAACACATATTCAAATTCACTACCTTATGATCACATCTCTTCAACTGGGATATCAGTTGAGACTCCCACATGTCACACTTTATGGGTTATTAAAGTGACTCATTGATAGTAACAACATTTTCATCAGTACTTAAATGCATCAGAACAGCCTGCTTCCACAGTGAGAAAAGAGGAGGAGAAGAGCAGCTCTCCCACTGTTTTTCCTGGCAGTAATTGGGGAGAAAGAAGCATGTGCTGATTTTGGGCTCTTCAAAATACAGTAGGTGTCACCTTAGTATGTAGGTGATTTAACTGGGAAGGGGCTGATTATAAGATTAAAGACTCCCTTTAACCAATTAGAAATCTCCTTGAGAAAACCACTGATTTTAATTACTCTACTCTACACACCTAATTAATTCTCATTCTTATCGACTTGAATATTGATGGGACACTTTATTTAGTTTCAGTATTATTTCTATGACACAAAATGAGACTCAGAGTAATGGGTCTCTTTCAGAACAGTCTTTGTTTTACAGCACTCAATGTAACTGCTAAACTACTGTAATAGTCTAAAACTCAGGTGTAGTTTTACTCACAATGTTGGCTGCAGTACAATGATACTTATATTCCTATGTTTACATGTTTACGAAAGCCCAACTGATAGTGGATTTTTGAGGCCAATAATGATATCAGTATTTAAGAGTAAACCAATGTATCAGCCTATATTCCTTTTTTAACACATAAGCATTTTTGAAAATGATCCCAACATTTGGATATTGAAGAGTTGCTTGTAATGATCTTTTACAGTTGAACAATGAATTTAATTGTCATGATGACAGTAATTGATGGTTATGGGGTGTCCCTGCTGTTGTAGGCGTTGAAGATTCTGGCCATGCGATTGAAAAGATTAAGTTTCCTTCAAAGAACTATGTAATATGATACAAATTATGGAGAAAAGTTCTTATAGTTATGATTAAGCTGACTTTATGATCAGTTGTCTCGGTCATCCAGGTCATAGTTATCCAAAGAAGGTTAAAGTCAAGTGCAACTGGACTTAGTTGAAGATACTAGAAGACGTTTCGTCCCACATCCGAGAGACTTCTTTAGTTCTGAGGAACTGAATTCAGTCGAGTTCCTTGACAGATCTGCTCTACTGAAAAGCCAGTAAATATTTATTCATGATTCATTTATCATTGGAAACTCACAACTCCATATATTGTGATTAATTCTACTTGCCTGTAGACAAATATGCCGTCTTTGCATGTTCTGTTGGCGTGCTGTACACCGACTATGGGGAATTAATTAGAAATGTACCAATTTAACACTGTCTCCTCACTAATGTCCCTATAATTCGTTATTTCCAGGAAGCTTCCTGGTAAATTAACAGCAAATTACAGACCTGCGAAATAAAGCATTACCAAAACATTCAGGTAGGCCACTGCACTTTCTATCCTTTAACACATACTCCGATACGAATATGTCTAAGCCAGTAAATCAAATGATAATATCGGCCAGCTGGTTTGTCAGTCAGGTTTGAATGTTTACATGCAGCAAACATGCAGTTGGTTTTCCCCAGTGGCTCATTAAGGGAAATAAAACCCTCAGCTGATGGACACACTTTGTTCTGAGTAACTCGTCGGGAACTCTGAGCTCATTGGAATTCCATTTTCCAGAGTGACTCCATATCCAGGAGACGTGTAGTGGCGTGCTTATGACAACATCCTGACACGTTTTCCATGCAGCCCTGTTATTTTGAAATCCACACGTCCACAAAAACAGTCCACCTGAGTCGTTGTTAAGTTCACAGTCGGCAGGAATTTCCTCGCCAAAAACAGTAATTTCCAAAAGGGTGGAACACAGAATAAGCTGACATTCATCTTGCTGTTCTTCATTTACGACTCCCCAGAGCATGAGTATTTAACAGAAAAATACACAAGTATGCATTTTTGCCGTCCATTTTCTAACACTGAAGCATGTAGAACTTTCCGTGTGTTTTTATGATTTCCTTGTTATGTAATGATTTGTAATTTCTCAGTTTTATCTAGACTCCCGTTTCCTGCAGGCTGCCAGATTTCCCGACAACCTCGTCTTCAGGCTTAAATTGAGCATTTACCCAAAATACTCTGACTTTACCAGAAGTGAGCATATTTTTCACATCTGGTGAATTATGTATGCATGTGTTTGATTTCCTTTCCCCCCTTGTTTGGTTTCAGTTGGCAGCACTTAGTTTGGAGGCACCTCAACATCAACAAAAGAAAGTCCTGACAAGGCAGAGGGAGCTTAAGGGCAGGTAGAGGTCGGCACACACAGCCTCACCACTAAAAGCCCAGGGGATTTTCCTACTATTTGTAGTGTATTTGTGTGAAAAGATAAAGTGCTCACATAGTAGAAAGAACAATGAAGACTTTTCCAGCAAATTTACAATATTACTGACTAACACACATCAGTAAATCAAAGCTATTATTTGTGAAATGAGTCTGGGGTCCAGGTGCCTGCTGTCCTAATGCTGAACTTACACACATGCTGCAGATTTGCAAACCAAAAAAACTTAAACTCATGTACAAAAATGCATTAAAACATGTAGTTTTTATATTTAAAACCACACACTGTGATCTGAATTTAAGGAGTAAGCTGTTGCCCTCCCTGGTTGAAGGTTTCAAGCCACTAACCTCTGACCACCCCCAGCATCACTGCTGGAATACACCTGAGGCCTGCACTACAAAGTAGGATTTAAGGTTAGCGATGTAACGTCAGGTTTAACCCTTAGTTTTTAGGGTTACTACGGTGGGTTTTTTTTCACTGGAGGTCACCCAAGATAAGATTTTCAGACGGTGTTAATTTAATCTTTAAACACCAACATTTTTGACACATGACCTGAACATGTTATGACTCTAAATTGATAGACAGGTATTAAAATTTTGTGTCTTTTCTATAAACTGTTATTTATTTTCAATATATTTTAAATGATTCAATTGTTTTGATAGAGTGAAAAAAACACAAAATATAGAGAGTCAGAAAATACCAGATTGGGCTTTTAAGCATAGCTAAGCTAAGCATAACTAAAAGACAAAAAAGGCATTAACTGCTGCATACAATTGATTTTTCCTGTGGTCACTTGGGGGTAAAGGAAACAAGCTGTAAACATGTACGTGTTATCACTATATAGAGTTATTAAGTTACGGCGAACAAGTTAGAAAATAGTTGCCTATTTACAAATCCAGCAGACACAGAGCAGAATTATCATTCCATTAGAGTCTTGTTCTCTTTCTCTGTCAGTCTCTGTGGTGTCCTGAGAGAAATATCTGGCTGTGGTGGACATGTAGCATACAGCAAGTTAATCAGAGTTTTTTCTGAAACCTGCTGCCTACTGCATCTGGAAACAATGTTAATGAGAGTAGTGAGTGTAAACCAAATAATAAAAATGTGGATTGGAAAGCCAAAATAATGAGCTGAAAGACCCTAAAATGCTCTGTAGATGTGAGGAGAATATAGAGATAGAACATAGACATATTAATTTCATCCGTTGTTAATGTAAAATGTTAATTAGTGCAGCTTTAAATTATATGTGAGTATATATGCAGGGGCTTGATTGTGCGCACTGTTGATGAATGTATAATGTATGTATCTCTCAACAGTATCAAATTATCTCAAGTCCTGTCTGATAAATCAAACAGATAGAATTTGGATTATCTCTTTCTCTCTCATTCTTTCCTTCTTCATTATAAGAGTACACACTCCCTAATGCACAGACATTCACAAAAAAATTAATCTCCCACACTCACTTCCCCTATGACTTCATTTCCTGGATTAGGGCTACCTCAGTTATGTGGAACTGCCTTTGTCATTTGATGTATTTTATTGTAACGTTTTCCATCATGTTGACATTTTTCTTTTACTGTCAAGACATTTCAGCTCTGTTTGTCCTTGTCTTCTTGTATTCTGTCAGTGGAAATTCTTGTTACTGTACTCCAAACAATGCCAGAAACAGCAGTTTGATCCCTATGGGTTCTGGCTAAAGCAAGCATTTGTGCTCCCACTTGGATGAAAATGTATAACATGAAATAAGTAGTCTCGTTTAACACTGTGTGTGTGTTTGTGTGGAGTTGCTGAAAGATCCCAGAGAGAACAAAGTGAAAGTAAACACACACAAACAGAGACAAGGAACAGGATTCAGGAGCGGGACTTAACCCCCCCCCACCCGCCCACACTGCAAACATTGTGGGGCCTCTTTCTACACAGAAAACTAAGGGACAGACCTGGAACATTTTCCATTTCCTGCTTTATTGACAGGTTTGTGGGAAATGGTCATGAGAAAAATCTGCCTTTTTAGGCGACAGAAAAGTATGCTCAGATATACATTTAATAAAAAAATAGACATAGATGATCAGTATGTTCCTTGCCAACAGGCAGGCCTACGAAATAAGAGTGTTCTTTGTTTATCTCTAGATTTTCGGAGACCATTGCTCTCTCAACCTCACTTGAAGAAACATGGGCAAATGTTATTGTATAAACCATTTTGCAATACACTTGTTTTTAATATAATAAGTTGTAAAACTAAGCTCTCTTTGCTTTAACCTACAGAGTACAGATATTAGAAAACATGCAGGGAGGTGAATATAGCATGTTGATGAGTTAAAACAAATGGTTTCATTTGATAAAAAGAACTGAAGTCAGAATTTTTTAATTTCATACACAATTTTTTATGTCAATGCAAAAAGAATATTACAGAAGCTTAAGTTTCACAACCCAGCATGTCTTTTATGCTTTATACCAATAAGGACACACAGAAGCCCCTGATACCAAGCTCAGCCAACGTCACTTCAATGTTCAATGTCAATTGCTGCATCACCTTCAGGCAAATAAAGTAGAAGCTTTTTGACAATTTTGACATTTCAACTTGAAACTTCGTCCTTTCTTTGGTGCTGAAGAGTAAACATGGATGTTTCCCCAAATACTTCATATACCCTGCACAGGTGTGAAATATGTATATTGGTCAAGTGCATGAAAACTCTAATGCAGGCTGGACTTAACAGAAGGCATGCTGGTAAGAAATGTTGTCCGACCAGCTGACGCTGCAAAACATTCCCATGTCACAGTATGTCGCGCAAGATCAGACATCAAGATAGTCTGGCTATCAAGTCAGCGAAAGTCAGCCGCAGTCATCTCGAATGCACCTAACATGTTTTTAGGTCACACAGGTTTAGTGAATTGAACAGCTCCCCCTTGTAGAAAACATGTAGCCTACTAAACGTGAATATGTGAGTTTGTGAGTTAGTAGTATCCTCCCAAAAACAAAAGAAAAGGTTCCACTGGACATAACACTCAGTCACTGGACACAGTAACATTTCAAATAGTCCATTCTTAATGGCAGATAAGCATCCAAACCCATGACAGAAATACATTTGGGTAAATCAGGTTAATCTGCAAGATGTCAGTCAGTTGGGAGGCAATGTTGTGCTATAATTTGCCTGAGATTTAGATGTGTTTTACATATCTTGCTCAGTCCAGTTTTAACATCAGCATATTGGGTCTTTTGAATATTGTTGTTTATGTAGACTAGAATATCATGAAGGGTGCTATACTGTAAGATTTTTAGTTGGAGAAGTTGGAGTTGAAGCATTTTATTGCACGACTTTATAGCTGCACTTTGTTTTTAATAAGTCTACAAAAAATCTATTTTAGTCTACTTCTGATTCATGTGACCACCAGATGTTTGTTATTAACCACATACTGTTATTTATCACACAAACGCCACCCATCTGGCAAACCAAGCAACACAAAACAGCAATTATTTGAAATTGTGATTTTTTGTGTTGTAGATCAGCTGTGTGCTGAACAATGTTACTGTTGGAAGCAGGCTGTCATGCTATTTATCATTTCTGGCGACAAAGTGAAAATAAGTTAATGTGTTCAAGACAGTGAAGCAAAATATCAACACCCAGTTCTTGCCAATTTACCACAGAGGGAGGCAACGATTACGTTATAAATCTTTAATTTGTTGGAGCACCATGTGACGTAGAACTATTTCATCATGGTGAAGGAATTCTGAGGTAATTCACTGCTAATCCAACATGTGTTTATTTAACAATACCACAAAGCTTGTTTTGGCTTTAAGCCGTGTGCAAACAGAGCCTTCAGACAGACAAACAGACAGACAGAAAGAGGTAAAATAAGACAAATGTAGACATAGACAATGTCATTCTTTATCTGGAAGTCTCTCCCTCCCTCTCTCTTGTTGTAACAGTTAACCAAGGCTTTCAGGGATTCACTGAGCAGTTTGAGGGTCTTTGCCCTCGTCCATATTGCGTCAGCATCCGTTGGCAGCAAAAACCTCAGCGGCAAAGGAATTCAGAGAAACGCTCACACACTGTATGCTAGATATGCACACATGCAGCTCTGCCCCACACATTTTTGGCACCGTTCGCCCCATTGTGTCTTATGTAAATGTGGGGTGAATAATGCATGGCTCAGCTCCATACGGGAGCTTGTGACTTGTGTAACAGCCTACAGGCCTGAAGGAGCTTCGCCATTCCTGCTCAGGCTTCATAAATGTATCACCTGAGGGAGACTGGTGGATTCAGAGCCTAACCTTTCGATTCCAAACAAAAATCAGAGAAACAAAAGCACTCCTATATAAGTGAAGACTTTCTGTTTATTGGAAATGGTCAGCTCAATCTCTACAATCATTTTCAGCAAATGAAAATGTGGATATGGTGTGGATATGAATTATTTGAACAATTGAATTACATGAAAAAAATGGAAAGGTCGCAGTCAGTATATTAATCTTGTGATAAAAATTGGGAAATTTAAGAGTTCAGTACATAGATGGAGGTAAGTAGGTACAAAACTAGATATGGCCCTTCTGGTTCTAAAGGGCAGGGAGCTACTGTATATCGGCGTCCCGAGGGCATTAGATTGTGGTAGGTATTGAGGGTGTGTTTGTTGTCTTCAGTCTTATATATCTGCATAAAAATAAATGACTATAGAGCAGAATATCACAGCAGAGTGTTCATTCTTCACTTTGAAACCACAAATGGGATATTATAAAGTCACAATTCACTTAGAGGAGATCAGAGATGGTTGTAACATTCTCTCTTGGAGCTCTTTTAAGCCACTGCGTTCAAAATGTAATACATATGACTTGTAAGCATTTGTATGCTTTCAAATGGTGTGGCTGTTATTGCTGCAACACAGACAGAAGATCCATCGTTTAGTCTCAAACAAGGAATGAAATTTTATAATTCACCACCATAGTCTAGGTTAGTTGTAACAAACGCTGGGGTGAAATGTAAGGAGTATGAGAAAAACATTTTATTTTAAGCTTTTTATTCAACACTTGAATTATTTTTTAAATACTTGGTGTATGTGTGTGTTTGGCAGGGTGATTCCAAGTAGCTTAGTTATTGTCAGTCATTATAGTGACAAATTAGTGAACAAAACAATAAAATGTAACAAAATGTGCTAATGTGCAACATTAGTGTGTGATAGTGTTTGTTTGTCTTGCATTGTCACAATGGAGACAAACATATCGTACGCCTGGAGGCCTCATAGGCCCACAGAGAAGCCTACAGATCTGACACAACATTTAAACATAATAATAAAACAATTAACATTACACTGTGTGTTAGACACATACTGAAAATCAAAGATAACATATAACTAAACATTTTCTTGGTGTAGGACTTAGAGGGGACATTGGGATTGGGCCTATGCTTTTTCCACATGTGGACTAAGAACTAAACTGAGCATGTGCAGTGAATCAGGTGATTAGTAACTTGTTCCTGGTTGGAGAAATGGAAATGGAAAAAATGTTACAACCATCTGACCCATATCTTTAATATGGTGTACCCAGTTCTGCATGACTACCAAGAACTGCATGCCCTTCCAAGTAGGCCCACTGTATAAAAATGATATTATATTCTTTGTGGGGTTCATAGTCAGTAGTTAAAAATGATTTGAAAGATATCATGAACATTTAGAGTCATCAATATTTGATTACACTTAGTAGAAGTAGCATTCCTTGATATTCAGCAAAAATAGGCTATGTGTTGATAACCACATATGAAAAGGACCTTAAGAGGTGAATGCATTATTCAGCAGAACAGACTACCTGCATAACCTCTCGCGAGGTGCATGCAATTCTCGGCACAACACCTGTCCTTTCTGCAATTTTGTTGCCACACATCCAAATGTATTTTGATTACGTCATGACACCTGATCAACTTCCACTCACTCAAGAAGGCCGTGGCATATGGTCAAAAGCTTGGAAGTGAGACTTGAGTTTAGAATTTTCTCTCACAAACATCAGTGTTAAAATAAAACATATGGAGTTTTCCATATCCAGTAGTATTAAATGAACAGAAAATGTTTCCCAAATGATGTAATTTTAAGTTTATTTTTTCTTAACTTTTATTTAAATCTTAATTTCTATAGTCTATATCTGAACAAAGCCATCTGAAATATTTTCCACATAACGCTGTCGCCCTCTAGTGGAATTCAGAGGTCATCTTCCAGCTTGCTAAGAAACAGTACTGATAGTATCCTGATTTTTTCATTTAAATATCTTGAACAATGTATGGCCAGGCAAAAAAACAATGAGGAACTTGTACAGATGCTGATGGGAATTACTATAGAAAATATTTTCTTGTAATTTCCAACATTTTTTGTTTCATCAGATTTCAGTTCAGCTGATCACTGAATTTTGGAAGTGCAAGAAAAGTGCAATGTGACTGGGATTTACTGCAGTGGACAGCACAAAAAAAGTCTACACGATCAAGTACAAGTGTTTATGGTCAGTTCTGTCAGCTGTCCTATGGTTGACAATTTAATTGACTCTGAAGCTATAATGTTAACTATTCTCATATTGTTTACCCTTCCCTGCAAAACTCCGATGTTCCTGAGTCACGGAAAAACGAGTTTAGATTGATCTAATGTCATTGGGCTGTGGAACAACAAGCTTTCTTTTGTATACTATTGTGGATTGTGAATTAAAAACAAGATTTTGTAAACTGAAATACAAAAAATAGGACAACATTAAGGGCAAAGTGAACTCCAATGCACACAATAAACCATTTTTGTCTCTGTCTCTGTTTTGACAAGCACCTGTCAAAACAGAGTAAAAAGTGCTTCACGACAAATCACACATAAAATGCAAATAATAACCACATAGATAACAAGATACAGGAGGGTAAAATACTGAATGAAAGAACAAGGATCCCAGTAGAGTATAGCACAAATGTTCCACGGGACATAAGGAAAGATGAATCAAGGAAAGAAGGTTAAAATGATAAAATGCAACAATAGTAAAATGACTAGCAGCTCAGATAAACTTGGGTTATGACGTCTGATAAAAATATGTTTTTAAAAGAGATTTAAAAGAAGAGGCAGACCTTATGCAAATAGTTCCAGAGCCTCGGGGTCCTGACAGCAAATGCTCTGTCACCTTTCCTTCTTCGTCTGGATCCAGGAATAGAAGAAGAAGATACTAGACCACGAGAAGGCTCATAAGAAGTTAAACTATGTAATATGTAATCAGAAGCTAGGCCATGAATAGCCTTAAAAGTAATCAATAACATCTTAAAATCAACCCTAAAACAAACAGGGAGCCAGTGCAAGGATGCTAAAACAGGGGTGACGTGATGAAATTTCCTTGTCCTTTAAATTTTAATTTCACATTTCCTAGTCCTGGTTAAGAGCCGAGTAGCTGAGTTCTGTACAGTCTGTATCCTATTCAGGATTTTTTGATTAAAGCAAGAGAGAAGGCTCTTGCAATAGTAAATGTAGATAAAAGCATCTTAACAGTGTCTGCAGCTGCAAGATTTAAGAATGAAACATGATGCTTAAAACATAAATCCCCATGGAAGAAACCGCCGATTTCTTGCAACAGGCCTTACAAGTTGTAGCAAGTCACCAGTAGAGGGCAGAATTTCTTTTGGAGATATATGGCTAAAGGTCAGCCATGAATTTTCCTTTCACATTTGTAGTGAGTTTTAATGATGGTGGTTGAACACACATTGTAAGGTAATGAGTCCACCGAGTGAAGACTGAGGACAGTTGTTTGGTAGACTTTGACCTTTCCATTTGCTGGTAGCGTTCCTGTCTCCTTCCAGTAATGATGGATATGTAGCTATTTGGCAGTGGTGGAATGTAACTTTTACATTTATTAAAGTACTGTACTTAAGAACAAATGGTAGGTGCTTGCACTTTACTTGAGTAATTCCATGTATGCAACTCGATACTTCTGCTAAACTAAAAAATAAACTGATGGATGAAGTTTTTCTGAGCTCATGAAAAGTTTACCATTTAGAGATGTGTAGTTCTCACAGGACAGCAACACTACAAACATATGATGATCTCATAGAATATGATGCATTGCTGTAGATTAAACCACCCAACAGTATATAAAGTAGCTATAACGATCTAAACCTTAAAATACAAATTAATGCAGGAGTAATAATAATCCAAAAACATCATCTATTAAAACACTGACAGGGACCATTTTTCTGCAAGTACTTCTGAAAGAAAGAGATGAGTTGACTGTGGCTTCTCAAGATACTTGGGTTCAGGAAATCACCACACACTACTGAAGTGACGGGTCAAGTCACAAAGACTCCAGAACTTCTAGTTAAGACTTCTTTATTGCCAAATTGTGGTAGGTATGTGTGTGTGTGGTTCTGAAATGAGGAACAATATACAGAGTAAGTCAACATATTACAACCCATTAAGCCAGTCATTATAAAAAACTAAATGAGAAAAATAAATAAATAAACACCGCTATATTTATAAGGGCCACAAGGTGGCACCACAGTGATGCCAGTTAACCACTTTTCCACACCTTGACCACTTTTACACTAAATAATCCCCCTAAAGAAAACAGTTGACGGCTAGACAGCTATTAATAAAAGGCATCTTGAATGTAATTACAATAAGGCTCTACACATATGGAACTAGCACTGTAGATACTCACTTGCTCGTAAATGGGCCTAATTGATACGATTAACAGTAACTAAAGTGAGCTAGAGCCAGATTAGCCAAGAAAAAGGGAAGACTCTACCCAAACTATAATAATATGAGACTTACACTACTTACAATTCAATAGACGTACACAACAGTCAGAAAAAAAGGCATTAACACTCTTTTTGTCTCTCCATGATCTTGTGAACTCCACTGGGCAGACAAACATAAGGGTGGAATGTTCCATGTGTTGCTGGCCTTTTTAACAACTTCTACTTTTGATACTTTACAAACATTTTGCTGATAATACACCGTGGTGTTTGTACCTTTACTTGGTAAAGTATTTGAAATATTCTTTCACCACTGATGAGTGCAGCTAACTTTGGCATGGAAAGCCCCACTGACAATGGAAAGCCTATGCTACCAGCCTGGGGGTTGTACGCCATCCTAAAAGAACTTTGTTTATTCACATTGACTGACAAACTGATGGGAACAGTCACATTGAAAACCACTTTTAGTTGGTGATTATACATTCCTCTCTTGACTGATAAATCTCATCATGATCGTGTGTTTCATGAAACCCGACTAGATAAACTCCTGAATGCACCACAGACTGTCTTTCTTAGTTCCTGAAAAGAAAGAAGGATTTTGCTGGTTTAATCCCTGTCGTCTGTTCCCAGATCATCTAGTTCAGATACTTCAATATACCGTAAAGCTTTGCGATTATAAAATCGGTTCCGCAGTAAGACAACCACTGCTGCAGGTCAGCCCGACCCTCCATCAGCCGGATAAAAGCGGGGAATCCCCAAAAGCAGCTTAGTGGATTGGATTACTGTGTAATTGTTGTTCTGTTTCAATCCGCTGAACTAAAATGATTTTTCTGTTTACATGATTTTTGGAGACCTTATTTAAACGCGATTTCCCCCCTTTTCAGTACCTTAAACTAGGCATACACAGATACAAAGAGGAGATCCCTTGCCTCGATGCAGCACAGAGTTTGTGCCATTAAAGCTGATTGAATTTTATTGTCATACAACACTTCATTTCTGTAACTTCCTCTACATCACATGAATATCTATGGATGCTGAAGCCATTGTGCAAATTGTAAAAATAATTTTGATTTATATGATTTAAATGCTTTTATTTTGTTGGAAAAGGCTACGCTTTTGTACGGATTTCCTCTTGTAGAACAATTAGCTAACTACTTCTCTACCGACTTACTTCACTGGTGCTGCTTCTACCTTTTTTCTCCTCTATAAACTAAGATCTGAAGGCATTTTCTTTTGGCCTTGCTGTTGAACGTTTTACCACATGAGGGCAGCAATGTTACACAGTTGTTCAGTGGCTAGACAGTTTTCTTCTGAGATACAGATGCTTAAATGAAGCTTGGGGACTGCACTAATCTCAAAGACTAAAACAACTCGCCTGTTACCATTTTCGAGAGTGACTGCAGTCCTAACAAAGTCAGTTGATAGGTCTAAGCCTATCCTATATGTTTTTAAATAATCTGCTATGTCGCTGTTGAGTTGCGGACAAAAAAAATCAATAAAGTTTGAAATAGACTTCTGTTTATGATCCCACTTGTAATGAAGGCATGTTAAGGCAGGTAATTATTATTTGACATATTAGCTGTTTAAATTTTAGACAGTGACGCCTTTTACTTGTTTTAACCAGAATACAACAATTCTGACTAAAAATGGTTGACAACAAATTATTGCACTCTGTGTGGCCTTTTTCTTGCTGTCATACGTGAGTGACCATTGTGTGTGTGTTGTGTCACGTAGCAGAGGAGAGGCGTGTCCCCCAGTGGCTCAAGCGAAACACTACACCCACTCAAATTCACCACTGACAAAAATACACTGAGCAGCAAATACTGTGTTTAGTCTGTCTGGGTGTTGGTCAGACACTCTAATCTACAGGAGCATATGTCGGAATTGATAAGTGTTTACCACGTGTGTGTTTCTCACTTGCTAGTCATATGGTCTACTTCATAATGAGTGGTATGAGTTGCATATATAGGATCATACTGTAATAATGTTAAGCACGATGATGATAGGGATTCTTTAAAAAATTGTATTCTCTTAAAGTGAAAGCAAATTATTCCTTGTTTTGCTGAGGGCTTCTGGGACTACTAGAAGGCCCCACCAGGGACATTTAAGTCCACTTTGTTAATCTCTGAGCCAGACCATGTGAATCTAAGTGAAAGCATTGGTCCCCTGTGAATTCTAAATGTTAAGCATAAATAAGCATTGGATAGAATTTGATGTAATTCATGAAGGGAAAGTTTACATGTAAAATATAAGTGTACATGTTTAAATCATTAAAATGTATAAAATGCAAAATGTTTGATAAAGGGCTTATTTCTGGTATTTTGTGTATAGACTGCACTGTACAATACACAGGAAGATTAGCTTTGTTCCCATTTGCATTTCATGTAGTCTGTCTGTGTGAGTTGGTGTAGACACAATAGCTGCTGGTAGGTTGCATCATCAGCTAATTGTGACCCAGGAGATACCCTTCACTGGCAGGCGAGTGAGAGGGGCAACCACATGTGGGTGTGTGTGTGCGCGCCTTAAAACCCACCGCCTCTGCTGCTACTGCTGCTGCAATCACCTGCAATCCTTTCAACGCCTCGCCACTCCTGCTGGTTGCCTGGAGACGGGGTCGCCTAGGCCACAGAGCTAATGATACTGGAAGAGGATGAGGAGGAGGAAGACGGAGACAAAGATACAAAGAGAGGAGTGGTATCAAAAAGGAGAAGGGGAGGGGAGAGTGAGAGCGATAATTGAGAAGAAGGTGGCATGCTCGTCCTTTAACTGGGTATCACATTATGTTCATTTGCTTTCTGATTTACGTCCTTTTGAAGTGCCCTTGAGCAGGACTCTGAACCTTCAGCTGCTCACTCACTGTGAGCCAGGTCTGGATAAAAGCATCATGCAGTGCTTTCAATAAGAGCATAATCAGAAACAGGGATGGAAGACAGAGGGAGATCAGATAGACAATTACAACCACGCTTAGTCCCATTCTCACACACCAAAGAAAAACAAATAATAGTTTGTTTTTCACTTCCCAGCTCACAGCTAATGTTACCAGGTCAGCTTCAAAAAGCCTCAGGAACAAAGGCACGACATTTAAAACATTTACACTCTTTACAAGGGTTTGATGCAAAATATACATACTAATGTATATACTCAAGTCATCTTACTAGCTTATACTCCTGTAAAAAGCTAGTAAAAATCAAAGTCATGTAAGTCATGTAAAGCCAAAAATCACTCCTTTTATCTCAAGACTCTTGGTTCAAATGAGGGAAAACTCCCTTCCCCAAAAAATTTTATGTTTATCTTTTAAACAATAAATATAATACATTTTTGTGTTTCCATTAAATTCTTGATATGTCCTTTTTTGTCATGGCTTGATTTTTATATTCTGGACTGGACTTTGGGCTGATGGACTGGTTCAACATCACTGGATGTAGCTATTCTCAGTTTACTTTAAATAGAACTCCTTTGAAAATGGCTTTTCAGTTTACCATTGCAAGGTTTTTTAAAGCTCGAGGGGTCCCACACAGACCCTCAGTATTACTGTGGAATTTATAAAATGCTTCAGGTAATTAAAATTAAAACATAACCAAACTAAACTCTTTTCACATATTTTAAAAAAATGAAAGGGTCTTGGAGATTGTTTGGCTAAATTTCAAACCACTAACCTAAACAAAAGAACCTTAATTTTGCTATGTGCATGACCAGCAGGAGATCAGAAACATGTGGGAGGGAGGGGCGATGGGACAACATCAGCAAAAGACCTACCGCTGGGTTGACGCAGCAACACTGTCAGCTATTGCTCACCTTTGCACCATCTCTCTGTGTATGTGTGCGGGAGGAGCATCCGAGACCTGCTAATTGATTTCAGTCCTCTGGAAAGTCATTTCATCATACTTGGTGTTTTTAACCCTTGTCTTACGACAGCCTTACAGCAGTCTGTCTGCAGGAGACTCACAGCCCTCGGGGAAATCATGAGCTCCTGAGTGTGTGTGTGTGTGTGTGTGTGTGTGTGTGGAGAGAGAGCACATGAGACATAAGTGATGAAGGTGCCCTAAAAATGAGGCAAGGATGGGTTAGGATGGATGAATAAAGCAATAACACATGTACAGAGAATATTTTGAAGGATTTGTACTCACTGCAGACGTGCAAACTGCAAATGAAATGGTACACAGCTATTTATTTTTGTAGGTATAACACTTCTAGACACTATGGTTCAAACTGGGCTAAATATTGTTGAAACTCTAGAAAATATAACTGTTGTTTCAACAGCACCAATTACATGACTACATTTCAGTGTCCCAACTACAGGTGGTGCCACTGACATGCTGTTGAAATAGTGTCAATCCACAATTAGGCAGTTTTTAAAGTTGGCATCTTACTAAATCACCAAATTAATGCTTACTTGGAAGGTATAGTAGGACAGCGTGCATAAAATACTAACAAAGCCAACCAGGCTATGCAGCTATCTAAGCCTCACAGTAGGAGGAAGTCACACACAGGTGTGTTGGAAAACTCCCACTGACATAACACACTGGGTGTGTCCAAACTGAATGAAAGCTTAAACTTTCTGTTGAGGCTGAGCGTGCTGCATTGTGTTGTGTTGCTTGTAATATGTTTCTTCAGGTTAGCTGACAGGCAACCCTGTTCTGTATGTTTCTGCTATTTTAGGAACTGAAACCAGACTGTGGTTGTGACTCTGGTGTGCAGTATTTTAAATGTATTTGTTATGCACATAAAAAAGAAAATACATAAAATCTCAGTTATGTTTATGTATGTTTTTATTTCACATTTGTTTTGTCAATATAAACATCTGTTTCCCATGCCGATAAAGCCCCATTGAATTGAAAAATAACTTTGTCAACATTTGATTTTCTAAAAACATTTAAATGTATTTTATCTCACTATTTCTTCACTTTGTAAGGACATTTCCCAAGAGTGTCCACACAAAAGGCTGACACAACTGATACGTGCAGTATTGCATGTTCTTCCTCCTTAAAAAAAAAAAAAATTTAAACAACACTGAGAAAGCTGATCTCGAGTGTGTTGTTAACATATTTCTGGGACATTGTGTACTGTCTCCACTTCACTGTCACATCAGGAAATGGCAGATGGACATGTAATTTACGTACACAAGCATGACTCGAAAACATGAAGTTAATTTAGGTTATTAAACATTGTGTCTGTATGTTTAGCTTTTTCTTTTAGTTAAGTAGAATGAGTTACAACTCCTGTGTCTCACCTGTCTTTGAGCCACAAGGCCCAAACAGCCAAAACTGAGAACAATGACAGTGTAACAAATTTTATTGATTTGACAAAGCACCAAATGGCGAATTTGCTACAGAAGATTTTTTGACATATTTTCGGCTACATGATTTTACCATGAGAAGCTGAGTAAGTCACATAGCACAAAGTGTTTTAATCTTTCTCAATATAATAACAGACTTCCATCTGCACGCTCAGTGCTAAAAGGCAGCTATGATGTAACTTCAAATAGGAACACACAAGACAAAACTTAAAATTTAAAAAACTAAAATATTTAACAACACATGAATTGCACCATAAATGAATATTACCCATCATGCTTAAACTAAACTTTTCAAAACACTTTGTACTGTAAAGCTCTGCTTTCTTATATCATCATCATCTACTTTTAACTTCTAGATTCACCACTGTAGTTTTTTCCACACATATAAAAAAAAAACACATAAAAACAGTCCAAAAAAGGGAGGTAAAAATCAAATGACAAGCTCCATAGGGCATAAATAAGTTACATTACTAGGTCAGTATATAAGGCATACAAAAACAACATTCCACACGTTGATGCTGAGGTTAATATGAGAAAGTGTCAGTCAGTGCAACAGTCACACAATGTATAAAACCTTTTGAGGTACAAGGTTGTTCAACTTGACACCGAACATTAAAGTTGGCCTAACATCAAATTTCTAATTGGCCTAAATCAAAATCACTGTTGCATTGCAACCAATCACAAGTTCTCATCCAAAAAGGAAATAAAACATTCAGTGTTCAAGACTTTTATTTACTTCAAGGCACCATCCAGATATGCCCGGATCCTCTCTCTGTGGGGCTGAGTGAAGCAGTAGCCGATGGCCTGCTCCGTTTCCTGGATCCGCCTCCGGAAGCGGTCCCGGTCTCGCGCCATTTCTTCCCAGTGTCCTTTACGAGATGCCTGTCGAGCAAACGGCCAGGTCCGCATGACGTGGACTTGGACAAGAGGAGAAAATTGCACCTGAAATCCAAAAGAAAGGAATTTAATATATAGTGTTAAAACGATACTGATGGTCATTTGATGTTTATGTGCTTCTTTTAGGAGAATAACCTGCGACTGATGTTAATGGATATCTAAACTTCAAATACAAGTCACTACAAATAAAAAATAAAAATATCCAATTAAAGACCATGAATGTCTTTTCCTAATAGGGAGTTTTCAGACAGGCGTGTAATCACAATATGACTTATTTTTCTACCTCATGCTTTATTTTCTGAGTTTGATGTAACAGGGCATTAATTCACGAGGTATTCAAAATGACTTTGCAATTCTATTGCAACTACATCTAATTCATGAGTAAGTCAAAGTCCCCGCTGACTCATGGGAGTCACATGACTGGCTTAGTCATGACAACCAGTGGCGTTGCTAACCGACAACAAACAACTCATTTGATCACACTGTGCAGTAAAGTTTGTTTCTACTGAGGAAGTTATTTTGCTTTTGTCTTTTAACCTGGTCTTTGATATTTTATGGTGTACTTTGATCAACTGTTGTTTTTAAACGCGCTTTATAAAAATTTGGATTGGACTTGAAATCTGATAACATGTTTTTAACACTGCTCATATTACTTTTAAAGTATTTAGTCTACAGTGGAATAAAGAGGAATAGTTGGTGGCATATTTAACCTTTTGTCTTGATGTATCAAAGCCAATATGAACAGTGTGTAGTATTTACAGAGTAGACTATACGCTTCATCTAATCCTGTCTGGCAGTTTAACCATAATTTATAATTAGACAATGACCTTTTTTTGGGTGGTGCTGGCCTTGCTCTTCTTCGTCTGCTCAGGCAGTGACTGAGGTGTTTGTGTGAGTCTTTTCCAGGGAACAAGTGTTTTGTCTGGATGGGAGTGATGCTTTAACTGCCTCTCTGGCAGAAGGGGTTTGGCGGCTCTGGATTTTCGGGTTGTTTTTGACTCTTTTTCACATTTCTTGCCCTTAGTGGGTAGATTATTTGTGTGGTGAACATCAAGGATATCTGGATCTTCTCCAGACTGAATTGTTGTTGGGGGGGGGCTCTGGAGGCAGGCCTGAAAGTTGAGAGGGTGGTACGGGTCATTCTTTAGGCTGAGAGATTTCCACAGCTGCTCTTCTTCATCCTCAGATGAAGGCGGAAAGCTACTCTCCTTCTCATCAGTGTCTGTGTCTGACTTGGAGGAGGGAGCAGGAAGTGACGCCTGTTGTTTAGAGACTGTAGTGGTGCTTTGAGGCAACGTGCTGCTGACTGTGCACGCAGTGAAGCACATGGGATTGTAGGGGTCAGGACTACTGAAGAACTCCAAGAGCCTCTCGCTCTCCTCCTTGTCAATGTCGGGGCTCGAACCGTCTGAACTGGCCCAACTGCTCCAACTGCTCTCGCTGTCAGAGCGATTGACCCAGATATTCAGGCCTGGAGGCCCCAACATATCGTCGCTGACCTTGCTCACTGACATTAGGTCAGTATCACTGCAGTCCTTCTCTTCACTTTCACTTTTCCCCATGTTTGTGTTTGTTGAAATACAAGCAGAGAAAAAGAAGGGGTTGTATGGATCACTAGATTTTGACAGAGACTCCCAAAGCGCCTTACTTTCCTCACTGTCAAATTCAATTACGTTCTGGTCTTCCTCGCTACTCCAGTGAGAGTTTCTCTCCTCTTCTGAAGTGTCCTGTTTGAAAACCTTTTCCTTTGAAATATCCTGTTTGCAGGCATCATTTGAACTAGAGCTTTCGCTGCTTGATACAAAGATGTTCCAGTCACCAGGGAAGCCCATTTTCCAGCTGGATTGGTGTCCTAGAAAGATGCCGTCCTCTTTGCCCGATGTTCTGGACACAAAATCATCCACTAGTCCGCAGCACAGGTCGTCAGCACGCAGCGTGGACAGCAGGGCCTCAGCGGTGGATTTTCCAGTGAATGGGTCACCAACTTCAGCACAGAAGTTAGAGAGGGGATTCGAACTGCCAACCATCACTCCGTTGTCTCCGTCAAACAACGAGGTGAACAGGAAGGATTCAGTTGGGTTGGCAGCAGTGCTCATGTGCTGGATGTGCTGACCTGTCTCGTCTGTGATTCTCACGTGAACCTCAAACCTGAACATCTGGAAAACTGGAAAATTAGGAGAAAAGTGTTAAGAGTGGGTACGAGTTGAATTATAAAAAATTATGATCTATTCCAGGTAAATGTAATGTAAAAAAAACAATATTTAAAAAACTAAATCATAAATCTTTGTTTGCTGCTTATTTTAAATAGGCAAAAGGCTGTCTTTTGATTAATGATCATAATAATGCACCCATCACAAGGCTGGGTAATATGGAAAGAAAGCTAATTGTAGTCAGAAGTTCACTTTGATATAAATACATATAATACCCATAAATTATTGATCATCACATTGGCATTTGTAATCATAAATACATCTGGTGTCTCATTTTTAGGTAGGAAATCCAAAAGTGTACATTAATC
>JAPMOB010205847.1:0-40361 GCA_029875015.1 Lepomis gibbosus
CGCCTCCCTAGGGAGGTGTTCCAGGCACGTCCAGCTGGGAGGAGGCCTCGGGGAAGACCCAGGATAAGGTGGAGAGATTAAATTTTCCACACTGGCCTGGGAATGCCTTGGGATCCCCCAGTCAGAGCTGGTTAATGTGGCTCGGGAAAGGGATGTTTGGGGTCCCCTGCTGGAGCTGCTGCCCCCGCGACCCGACCCCGGATAAGCGGATGAAGATGGATGGATGGATGTCAAAAAGCATAGTGATGGTTCTTCTAGAAACAAAAAAAGGAGCATTCCCCATCATGGATGAAAAACGCATCACATCAGAAGAAGTTAACGTGATGGGTATGATAAACCAATAGCGTAATGGAAAAAATCCAATCAAAAGCAGGGCACTGATGTAAAATGGCACCGATTTATAAAAACACATCTTTTATGTTGGAAATTCTGAGGTATTCTCAGGCAGATTACTTGAAAACACAACAGTGCTACTCCACAAAAAGTGCGGTCACAATTGCAACAGCAGCAGCCTAAACTACCCTATTACCCAGCCTACACAAAAACCACAATCTAAAATGTCTTCTTATGTAATAATGCGGCGTTAAAATACAGGACAGCAAGTTACAGATCTTACACAGGCAGCATTAAACCATTTTAGAGGTTTGTAGCGAGGTAGTTGCATGTCTGAAAGGACATAGTCTTAACTACTACTAGACTTTAGATGAAACTTATCATGTAACGCTCAGTTTTATTTGAATTTATTTTATTTGATTAATTAATGTATCGATGTGTCTATAAAATGCCAGTCCAAGGTGAGGTCTTCACGTTGCTTGTTTTTTTGTGTGTTTTTTTCTTACCAACAGTCCAAAACTGTCTGGAAGCAGAAAATGACTGGCTCTTCTGCTTGATACGTGAGTTAAACAAATAATTATCAATAAGGTTGTGCATTAAGTTAGGCTCCAGCCCCCCCGCGATCCTGTACGCAGGATGAGCGGTTGACGATGGATGGATGGATGGATATACAATAAATACTCTACCAAGTCTTTAGATGATGACACGTAAAAACACAGCTCTAGTCTCAAAGGAAGACTCTTGTGTTTTTCTGAACTTTAATTTCTGGAAGAGTCTTTGGTTCCTGTATGAGTATGTTTGTGCCCTTTGTTTGTGAGTTTCTAGTATATATCTTTAACAGTACAGAGACTGAAATCCAGTTCAGGTGTCAACTCTCCTCTTTTTCATCTCTCACACTGAATTTAATTTTGACTGAAAAGCAACCTTTGGTAAGTAAAATATGTAGGTGACTAAAGACAAAAACTTGATGTGGAGTAGGTTCATGTGAGTCTCTTAAGCTCAGTGTCTGTGTTGTCCTTTTGTTAAGACCCCAGAGTGGGTCAAGGAATTTCATTTATCAAGAAATGGATATGGCTTCTATAAGAGCCCTCTTCAGAAACACACACATGTACTATAAATAACTAAATGACACACTGGGCATTGTCAGAGAGGAGCTCCTTACTAGTAGACAGAAAATGAGGGAAAGGAGGGTTACAGTAGGTAGAAAGAGAAAAGATGTTGGTTTGTAAGCATGGAGGGAAGGCATGGAACTCAGACAGACAAAGAGAAAAAAAGGAGAAAGAAAGAGAGAAATGTGAACAAGTGCTTGATAACTGGCATGAAAGAAGGGCAGAGGGGAAGAATCTCAGGCCTCCCATGCTTGTCTGTCCACACACAAACAGACTACAAATAAGCTTGTGCGGTTTCTTTGAACATGCAGCGGTCAAGGTTCACTGGCAGGTCAGCAGGGGGTGGGGAGGGGGCGCTGTGTGAGCAGAAAACGGAAAATACGCACACACACACAGACAAAGACACTTGTGGACAGCTGTCAGTTGGCAGCTAAGCAGGTCTGAGGTGAAACAATTGGGCCGAAGGAGAATGGCAAAGAGTTTTATTGGGGTTAAAACAAGGGTAAGTGCTCAGATTGGCATGTGCCAGGGTAAATCAGAATGAGACATGTCAAGAATCGTATGTGTTTATAATACGCACACATCCTCTAGCAGCAATTTTTGTCACAGTTACTGCGCACATCATGAGGCACAGAGAATTCCCATAATGTACGCAGTGAGTTAAACAAATGTATAATTCATACTAACGTGAAATGTTTCTGTATCAATTAATCTGATCAGTTCCTTTTTTAGTGATTAGTGCCCCTTAACATTTCTTCAGCCCCAGGTGAAGTCTTCAGTTCTCTCGTTGTGTGCCACTCACCGCCTGGCACCTAAAACTACATTATCAAAAAAGAAGCGAAGAAGAAAAGAAGAAGCAAAGAAGAACAGCAAATTCTGTGAAAGCAGATATCAACTAATCATTTCATCTCAAGTCAAAATGATAGTTATGTCGCACACACGGGACGGGATCGGATTGGAGTTTTTTCTTTAATTTCTCCGATTTAGAATTTTTTTTAGCAGATTAATTGTACAATTAACATAAGAGTAATAAAACCAGTTGCGTCTGTTTTTTGTATTTGTTGTGACATAAATGGCTTCAAAGCATAAAGTTGAATTTTGTTGTAATTTAATTTGTTGATAAATTACTAGATTCAGACATCTGCTGTAAGGTGACGGTGCATCAGCAATTGGCTATAAAAATATTCACAAGCCTTTTTTACAGTAAAATCTAGTACTTGTCACGCTATTTGATTTCTTTTCTATCACTTTCCAGCAAGTTTGCCACATAATCAGACAGAAAAAGTATGCGCATGGCCTTTTGAAATGAAAATACACACAAATCAATTAGACTTTGTTTATCCACAACAATACGCTCTAGGGTTTTTCTATTCAAAGCCTCTTACATTGCCAAGGCATCACACTGTATAATACAGCAGGGCACGGTGCTGCACATTACCATGTAATGCTCTTTTACTGCCCCCTGCCTTTTTCTTGTACGCGTCTATATGAGACTGAGAGAAAAGAGTCAGGGAGGGAGACCGAAAAGACAGGCATTGTTGCAGACAGAATCTAAGCTTCTGAATAAGGATAATAGAGTCAAACATATGATGATAATGAAATGTTATGAAAATATTTGGAAGATTATGTTTCTATGGCTTTAAGGATCGCTACAGATTACTTCAATAGACTAGTGGAAAGGAGAGTGAAATTAAATGTGAGTGTAGTGGATCAAGTTGTTGACAACTGGAGTTCAGACTTTCTCAAAAAAACTACAGGATCCCAATCATAATGGACAACAATGAATTAGTTTGACTACGACAGTACATACAGAGCAGATGGTTACAGTTTCTTTCGATTGATTAAACACATTTCTTGAAATTATGCCTCTTTTTCTCAAAACTCAACACAAATCCACAACTTCTCATCCAATTCCCCAAAACATCCTATTTCCAGGTCAAAATGAAGCTTTCCACTCAAAACCACTCAATCTTGCTGAAAAAACAAACTTTGCCCTCAGACATAACACACAAGCTCTCAAAAACACACATTGCAACAAAGTCTGACACACCGGTGAGATAAATTCACAACAATGCTACAAAAACTGATTATTAATAATGTTGCTTATGGTTCTCCCCCTCAAAAACCTTTTCACATGGTGAACACAAATGAAATAACATATGAAAACATTTGCACACATTTTTTATTCCTTACTGTGCTGTACAGTAAAACACACCAAACAGCAAATTCTTCTGCCCCAGCGTCACAGGCCAGAGATTCTTGTTCTCCAACTCCTTCACCACATGTACTCTTCCTTTCTCTACCTCCTCCACCTCCTTTCTCACCTCATCCTCCTCCCTACTCTTACTCCCTCCTCCGCTGCCCTCCTCCTGCTCCGCCTCCTCCTCATCTCCCCCATATCCCATCTCCCCCTCCTCCGCCCTACTCCTGCTCCTCCTCCTATTCCATCTCCTCCAACTCCTCCTCCTCTTCTTCACCCTCTACCTCCTCTCTCATGTTCTAGACCTTTCTCTTTAGATTTCTCTGGATCCATTGTTCTAAAACTGAATAAACTGACTCTGGCCCTTTTTTCTTTCTATTGAAGCTTCTGATTGGTGGGTTATCAATTTTGACTGTGTTTCCACCAGGGTAGCTGTGTGCTAATTGAGCTCAACCTGTGCTGATTGGGTGAACAATACTGAATGTCAGTGCTTTCTCAATGACCACATGGTGTAGGCAGTGAGAAATGAAGGGATTTGTGTGGAGAGTTTAAAGAAATGGGTGTGCTTTTTGAAAAAAGGAGTTATGGTTTTGAAATGTTAGTTCAAAAGCCTGCTTACAGTTTTTAAGCATTGGAGAAAAACTGTGAAGTAAAACAGAAGTAAATATTAATACTAAGTATAAATGAATTAGAAGTACTACTCTCTGCCTATTTCAGAATCTAAAAATGTGGATATGTCTTGTAATTAGTTCAGATGCTGTTCTCACTTTAGAAAAGTTTGACTTGACAAGAATTTATTTCTGTGTGTTGTTATCTTCAGGTGGTATATTGTTAGTCTGTCCAATCAAAACAAATTATGTAAATTATATAGGTATATAATCATTGAATTAACCAACGATTAATATATACAGTAGAAGCGTAGCAGTGTCAGCACTGAACATAAGCCTACAGACAAGTTGTGTAACAATACAGTCAACCTTAGCTGACCCTAATCTATCCCTAACCACTGACTCTGTGCAGCATAAAGCTTGCTGTTATCATTCCCCCGTTCATACTGACCATGAAATGATCCCTTTCAGTGTAAGCTATTGGGACAAACTCCACAGTCCTTGTTTTATTCCTTAGTTTATCTTTGAGGGGGACAATTACAACAAGTAAAAACTGTCTCAAAGCTCATTTGGGATCCTGATTTCTGTTTTAAGACACTTGAAACACTGTGAACATACACTTTAAAGCCCCTGGGTACCGACTTGGTTTGTGTGATTATAGAATCTCTCAATCAAGTTTTTTTTTGTGTGGAAAAATCCTGATATAAAACTGGCAAATCAACATATAACAATACAATTATACAGTTCAAATACAGTTTATGTACAGTGATAGGGTGTGCAAACCTAAGCATCAGCACAATGGTGGGAGACAAGGTGAAGACCAGCACTGCACTTAAAGTGAGAACACATGCCAGGAATTACAAAACAAATGCTTCATAAATATAATCTGAGTTTAAGCGGTTGGTGACCTGAAGGCATAATCTCCCCAGAGACCATGCAGTCTTCCTACACTAATCTGACTCTTCGTCATCCTCACCCACTCTTCCCCCTCCATCTTCAGATCACCAGCTTGATCTTACATAAACACACACAAACACAAAAGCACACACACACGCAGGCTGTTTCCATCTATCAAATCAAGAGATATAAATAGCAAATGGCTGACTCGTTTTACATAAATGATCTTGAAGTAGTATGTGAAAATTATAAAAGCTGCAGCTCTTTTTGTTTTTGTTGAGCATGGCTCTTGTCCTTGCCCACAAAAACTACAATTGAATGAGAATAGTCGCTGCGGGTCTTCTGAGTGAGTACCACATTAACTTGAGACAATGATCGCCACAAATGATGTAGAGATTTGTAGATGAAAAATGGCTTCGCACAGCAGCTCTATATTTGAAAACAGACATTCTGATATAAAACCTGTCTTGGCTGTTTATTGGCTACATTCAAATCATGACTTTCAACTTTCTGAATATGTAGTTTAGCCAATGTGTTGCTGGTGAAATGTCTCCCTGTCAGTCCATTATTATTATTGTTTGAGGATCCTATGCCCGAATGTGGCAAGTTTATGAACATGTGCAATCATGCACACTTGCCTGAGTAACTCTTTAACCCTAACTGTAATTTAAAGGGTGTTTCCACAGATCCAGATATAAGGACGCAGGCTTGTCTGTCTTTGGTTTGAGCATTCTCTCACATTGTCATATGCTGACGTAGTGGCAAAGTCCATTTCCCTTCTTGGCGTTACCAGCATGTTTTGGGTTTTTTAGATTTAATTCACAAAGATTGGCAACCTGTTGTGTGTTCAGTTTTTGAGTCCATCTATGTGAAAGGAGATAACACTGCTTATCCCACACTGGAACTGTCTACTACTGTCTACATAGGACAGCTAACCTTAAAAGTAGCCAGTTCTCATGATACAGCCCAAACCAAGATTTTTTCAAGACCTAAAAAACTGCTTTTTGTTCTAAATCTAACCAAACTACCACTGTTTCACGCCGTTTACCGTGTGTTAAATGTCATGTAGGTCATGAGTCTTATGTAACGTAGTTAAGGTCCTGCACGCCTGTCACTGGACTTTCAAACGGCCTTTTATGCTGTTATGGAAAACGATCTTATATGTTGTTTTGTGCTACATATTGTGTTGTTAGATATGAGGATGTGTTGCAGCATGCATCTTTTTGAAACACTAGATCTAGAATGACTAGTCTCTGACTAGCATGGATTATGATTTACATGAAGCTTGTGGCTTAAACATCCACTGAAGCTTCCAACTGACACTCTTAATCATCTCATTGTACCCTGTTCTTCTGCAAATTTATCTTGGCACCTGATTAAAGAATGAGTGCCAACAGCTGTTTTTCTTATCAAAATCAAACTGTTCAAAAAACGTATTATATTACATTAGATTACATTAGATTTTCTTGTGTTGAAAACTTGGTTAAAATTTGCACCACATTTGAATGAAAAGTTGGAGAGATAAAAAATGAAACTTTAACAAGTGGTAAAATATATGGAAGATGATACTGCAAAGTTGGACCCAATAGAAAAGCTCTTAATGTCTTGAAGATAAAGTACGCAGCAATTTATTGTCCCACGGCCGCGCACACACACACACACACACACACACACACACACACACAGCAGAACTGGGTATTAGAAAGCTCCTCTGGTCTTCAGATGGTTGAAGGAGGAGAGTTATAACACAAACTGACAAACAAGATGGCCGTCGAGTGCTTTCCTGATGAGAGCCTAAAATTGAGTGGATGCAGGTCCCGGTTAAGCCTGGATGCGTTTTACCACGCGAAGGTTTTAGGGGGACACGCTGAGCCGATATTCACTGATTGAATGCACCCCCCACTCCCACCCCCTTGTCATTATAACACAGTTTCTCCTTGAGAACTAAATCTACTTATGATTGTTTTTATATTTCTTTTTCATATCTTCCTTATCATTTTCTTTAATTCAAAATGACAATCTGGACGTAGTAATCCATCATGGATTTAACATTTCCCCACACGCTCTGCTGCCCCTCCCAGAGCTAAATAATCATAATGATTTAGGACTTGGGACCTTACTCAAGGGGGATAGAAAGAAAGGGGAGATGAAAACGTAGAGGAGAAAGAGTAAAAGAAGAATGGGATGGATAAAAAGACATGAGAGAACGGCAAAAATGACAAAGAGAGAAGAGGGACAGAGATGAAGAGACATGAGGGAGAAGAGGGGGAGGGACGGGTTCAAAGAAGTCTCTTATTAATCAAGACAAGGAATAAAACAAGGTTGTAATATTCACAAATGGGGCCCAAGCTGGGTGCCCACCACCACATCCTCTCCCCCACCCCCTTCCCTTTTGCCTTGATAGTATTAGAGAAATGAAAACGAAATCTTTAGATTAGAAAGATTGGAAAAATTGAATTACGGCGGTTGCGCGGGGGCCGAGTGGATGAGCGAGAGCCAAATCTTCATCTCGGACGGAGCAGGAGGGGTGGGGGGTGAAAATGATGAAAAATGAAATAGGGTGTATCTGGAGGGGGAGTTGAATGGATGGTTGGAGGGAGGGAGGAGAGATAAGAAGTCGGGGGTCATCACTCTTTCAATCCCAAATCCAACAATCAGTTTAAGCTTCTACTAGACGTCAGTACGACACACAGAGAAAAGGAGGCATCAGGGTGGCCTCACGTCCAGGAGCTGATTTAGCATTTCTGCAGATAGTGGTCATTCTCTACACTTGTTAGCATCCGCTTCAGCTATACGTATTCATCCACTAAAATGAAGCAACATTTTACAAATATGAGTTATCAGTGGTCAACACTACTACTGTGTCAAACTGGAATTAAGTTTCTGTAGATTCTGTAGATTATTATAGTTCTTGTATAAATAATAATAATTGAAAATCAGAAAATCAAAACAATCAGTCAAATTAAGTGTTGCATTGGTGTATTCAACAAATTCATGCTTTAAACCTGACACAGCTTAAGTAGGTCAGTTACGGCTGTCCGCTTTCAACTGTATAAGAAGGTGAAGTGTAAAATAACTGCTTTTTCATTTTTTTAAATCAACCAAAGAAATGCAAGGAGCAATGAAATAACATCTCGGCTGTTTCTTCTGTATCGTAATTCATTTGTATATTGAGATTGAGGTCAGCTTGTTTTGAACTAATAAAAAATAAAATAAAAGTATGTATTGGATTTCATATAAAAATAATGATGAGTCACTTTGACCAAAGAAGAGAACAACATTCCTATCCAAGGAATGAATAGAAAGAGGCAATGTGTCACTGTTAGCTTTGACAAAATATCTGGTCTGCGCTCTGAAGAGAAAGACCTCTTTAAGGAGAACTCCATTGAAACAGCACTTAATATTTTGCAAGTAAAGGGCAACGAAGGCACATCTATTCAAAGTGATCTATCTTAAAAATTCAATTTCAATTCAATAACAAAGCATGAACTGATCCCATGTCCCTGACCTCACATGTCCTGCTGCTTTAAACCTCTTAAAAACTCTTGTTTTAAGAACAACAGCACCCTCTAGCTGCACAAAAGGTTTATGCATGAGGGGCTCAATGCTGCTTTGATATAAGAACACTGACCAGCACTGATGGATTAGACATAGGGAATTGTATGGGACATTTTTGGTAAAAGCTAAAATAATATAAATAAATAAATTCACTATATGATTTACAATTTACACATTTGTTTGATTTTGAGGCCATATGTGATGTCACAAGAACACACTATGCATCCTAAAAACTGTAAGGGTTTCTTGTGAGTTAAAAAAAAATCAAAAAGCTGTGAAAACTACTCCAGTACAAGACCTCGCTAGTAAATGCGGAAGTATCAACTCATCACTGTTGGAAGTGACATGAGCATAACACAAAGGACAGCTGAAATATGATGCAAAATCAGCGGGATTAACTACAGTAAAAATGTAGACAGACATACATGCGAGATGATTCGACTTTGGAACGGACTATGTTCCTAAACAGCAGCTCTCGAGAAAGAGAAGAGAAAGGACTCAAGATGTTCCGTTTCATGTTTTTATTGCTCATTATATGAAAATAGGTATACTCTTTTTGCTTTGTGGTTACTTTGATTTAATGAAGACACTTGAGCTATAAATGCCAACTACATGCAAAACAATATACAGGTGAGGTCCCATGACAATATGTGTCCTATCCTAATTTATATAATATATATATATATATATAAGTCTCTTGCATGAGTCATCTGTTAAGTTGCTATTTTGTATCCATTTCCCTAGATGTTGTTTGGATGACTGCGAAGTATGTTGTGTATAATTTTCTTGCACCGCACTATAGTTTATAAATGAGGCAACCATAAACTGTGTTGAACTCATTTTGGTAAGAAATGTCTAAAGACAAATCCGAAGATCACAATTGTCATCATCCACACCCATGAGACTTGCCTGACGATGCCCAGACACAAGGTTTAATATTTACAGGTGTTGTGTAGTACAGTTTACTTTTGTTTGCAGTTCCCGGTAACATCCACCAGGTGTCCTCATAGACTAATTATAGTTTCACTGTCAAGCAGCTCACTTGCAGCGTTAGATACTATTGCCCTAACTGCATTACTTTCATATGTCATAATATAACACAATTTCCTTTAAACGGAATCACCTCTTAGGTGTGTGGAGAATTAAAATAAAGTATTTATTCAAGGTGATCATGATCACTTTACACTATTATTAGTCATTCTCTCAACTGACAGATCTCTATCTATCTTCTATCTGTCTGCACCTTCTGTGTTATGTGTACTTTTCAAAAACGCACACAGATAACAGACTCTGTTATTTTTAATCACATTACAATGCTGCTGTTCCATGCCCTACATCTACTGAAAGAGTGAGGAGAGAGGATTAAATAACCACCAGAGGCCCTCAGTGATCTGCAGCGATCTCTCTCTGTAGCTGCCAGCAAACAGCTCACTCCTGTTATTCACAATCAGCTGTGAGCGGATGCGAAAGCTATTTCTGTATTTTGTCACGCAATCCCAGCAGCTCTGTTCAGCGGCTGTTTGGAAAGCCACAGCTGCAATTTCCAGGAGAAAGCGTCTGCAAAAACCATTGAGCAGCTGATTAATGCCTTTTGACTCCTGAGGATTATTGAGTGACGGGGAAATGAAAGAAACAAATAATGTATTACAGCATTCAATTAAGCATGACAGCTCCAACAACACAGATTGTGCATTAATGAGAACTGTCAGGCTATTTCCATCAATGTCCACTGTTTTTGTTTTTTTTCCATTCATTCTCTTCATTCATTTTTTCATTCATTCATTCAAAAAGGCAAAACATGTTACCATCCTTGAACTTCATATTGTAACTGACATCTGGTAACAGAAAAAACAGAAAGTACAACATTAAACAGATAGCAGGGGGTTGGGGTTGAGTGACAGATTGGAAAAGCTCAATCCTCGCTCAAAAAGACAGATTGGCAGGCGGCTTGCGGTGTAGCTCCACTCATCGGACTAATGTTGTCAACATCACCAGTATAAGTGGTTTCAGTCCCATCGGGGCCAGTGATACTGAGACCTCCATGCAAGGATTCTGCGGCGAAAAGCTTATGTGACTGACTATATAAGGCCTCCAGAGGCAACACGAGCACACACAAGGTGACTGGGTTCGGCATGACGAAAGACAGGAGAAAGCCAACCACAAACAGCCTTAAAGCTTCTTTGCATTAATGCTTTTGCATGGATGTGAACCAGCAACGTCCCAAACACTGTTGCTCCGACAGCGTCTACTCCTGCTGTCCCTGATTTATTACAGTTTGCTTTGTGATGAGCATTTAAATGATTCCTCCCCTGCAGGGCGTGGAAATGTAAACCCAGATTAATGGATCATTAGAAATGTACCATTTTTTTATCCTGCAAAATGAATTATCCTTTGATTTTTCCCGGCCTCCCTGCATGTGTATGGAAGACAGCCTGGGAGGGAGACGGAGAAAAGATTTGCACAAAAAAGATTCACATGCAGGCACAGATACATAACATGATACAATATATAAATACAGTTCTGATTAGATTTTTCTATGTTAGCATGTTAAATCCTACATGGAAAAAATATATATCTACTGTAAAGGTTTATGAAAGCTAAAATGTGCAATGTGTAAAGTCTACCTGTCGTATTCATACTCCAAAATAGAGGGCAGCATATCGCACATCAGGTAATAACTGCTGCTAACTGCCATTAGTACAGTTAGCCATGCAGCTACTTTCGCAGTCCTATTAACACAGCTTCCAATACTGACGGAGGCCACTTTGACGACAGGCAATACAGTACAAAGGTGATTTACGGAGCTCCGGCCAGGACTCTGGGGATGACGAAAACATGGTGGGTTCTGGCGGGGAAAGGAGAGGCGTTTAGCACATTAGTGAGAGGGAGGTCGGGCATCAGACAGGCAGCGACAGCGTGTAAAGGCAGAATATTTTCACATTTAGTTGAGTGAATATAGGGTTCATTTCCGCCAAACAAGAGTTGGGGATTGCTGTTGAACAATGGAAATACTTTTTTTCCTTCCTGCCTAGTTTGAATGAGTTTACAATGAGTTAACAAGGCAATTAATTTGGTGAAAGAGAGAAACTTGAATTCAGAAGCTGTACGGGTGTATTTTTCTGGTTTTTAATAAGGAAAGCAGGGGTAAGAATAGTTACTTTCTTGACATTTTGAGAGTTTATTTGCTCAGCTAACCGATCTCTCTAAAATAGCAAACTCCCCGCTCGCCCACATCTCCCAGCTCAAACTACCAGGGGCGCCTAAGCTATCTCGCAACAAAGGCCTGTCCGGCGCTAGCTCTTAGCATGTCAACTTCAGTAGATATCAATGCAACACTATACATAGACATCTTTTACATGACGTCAGAGCTGCTACTTCAGATTAGATCATCAGTTTTGTATGTTTATGTAACTGAGCTGGCTTTGTTCTTTACTTTAGGTTCTGTTTTACTCAGAAACAGATATCATTCAAGTCTGATTTTGATCAAATGAAAATATGAAGACATCAGACTTACTAATGTCTAATATACTTCTTAATAATAATCAGAACTAATCATTTAGATTTATAAAGTTTGTAAATTTAAAGTTTCACATCTGAGGCAGTATTATGTAATCAGCATGTGTGCAGTATGTTCTTTCATTTTGTTTTATTTACTTTCTGTGGATGTGGCAATTTGCCGGTGAGATGCAGTGAGTGAATGCACTTTGGATGATGAATGCAGATGCAGAGGGTGTTTCTGTACGTTAGCAGAATGGCACGAAAATGGGCAGGTCACAAATCCAGAGAGTGCTCTGAGTCCTGAGCAACAATGAGCATGGTATCGCACCACGCTGCTAAGCTGAAAGCTTGCTGCCTACGACATAGGTGTCAGAAATTCTCTGCTTTGAGCTTCTCAAATGTGACAATTGGCTGCTTCTCTTTGTTTTATAAGTCCCTATACTTAATATCTTTAGGTTTTGGACAGTAGAAGACTGTAGACATGTAGTTTACATTTCCCCTGAATCAATGTGCATACTGTGTACAAAAATGTATTTATTTATTTAAAAAAAAAACAAGCGAAGAGGCTTGGTAATAAGACAAGGTTGTAAAAATGAAGCTTCAAAAGTTGACATGGTCATGTTTAGTCTTCATACTTGTATCGTGTAACAAAGTTCAAGTCTGATGTTTCCTACAGAATAAGAATTAATGCAGAAAATATTTCCTTCAGCTCTGATCAGCTCTGATATGTGCAACTGAAGTGGTTGTTTGCAGACATGAGCTGACATATGGGGATGAAAGAGGCAAGCAGGTCAAACTTAAATTACTCCAGTTTAGTTTGTTTGATATGATGTTAAATCACTAAGCAAAAATTTAAAGGACACACAAAAAAGTCTACTTTCTCTTGAGGTATTTGGTGTAAAGCTAGCAAAGATGCGCCCAGGTGACTTAAATCATACTAACAAGTCAACTATTTAATAATTAAATTATAACAAATTAAACTAGGATGACAGGGACAAGTTCAAGTGCAAATAGCCAGTGATCAATTTGAGACTGCATTTATGAACTGAACCAAGGAAAGAGACGGGTGTGTTATAGATAATTTGTCTAACAGAACATTCATCAACATTGTGAGATGATTTGAATACTGCAAAGCTAGTTTACATACTGCTACTATTAAATCAATCAATCAACTGTCTTCCAAGATTAAGCCCGCCTGCACTGCTCCTTTAAACAGCTGAAACAAAAGATCTTTTCTTCCACTGGCACTTCTCACACGCACACACACGCACACACTTTGTATTACCCTCATGTTTCCCTAGTCAGTAGTCGGTTTTAGAAAGAGTGTGAGAAAAAAGAGACTAAGTGAAGAGGAGAGAGGCTGTGTGTGTGTGTTTGTGTGTGTGTGTGTGTGTGTGTGTATGTATGTGTGTGTGTGTGTGTGTGTGTGTTGGGGAGGGGGGGTCTAACCAACTGTGGTCTGTGGGATATTGCATAACGCGATTAGACGGCAGGAATCTGAGAAAGAAGTCCTATTGTTCACAACCATGTGAGGGAGAGAGAGAGAGAGAGAGACTGTTGTTCAACACCATGTGACACAAGGTCAGAGTTCAAACACACAATAATGAGGCATGGAACTGCATGAAGATACCGAGAGACAGTGGGGCATCACTCTCACCTGCTCAAAATCAATTCTCTCTACTTTCTGCCTGTCCTTGTTTCTTCTTTCTTAGAAAATATTGATGAAGTGTCAGACCCTGCCTTGCTCACAACAGAAGCGCAGAAACATCATCCTTAGCAAAGTTATGACTGGAATCAAACTTGTGTACAGCTGCAAGTAACAATCTTTTATTTCTTAAAAAGTACTCAAACTGATTAGGATATTATTAAAGTAGTTGGAAATTATTTTAATAGTTGGCTACTAATCAATACATTTTTGCAGTTCTACCGTGAGTGTCACTTCTATTCATCAAAATATCTATGCAAATAAAGTAGCTCACCCATGAATCTAAATGGCACCATGCTATCAAAATAAACCATGTTTAAACCTCAACATCAAAATCAAAGATATCACAATAAGATCTATAGAGGAATTCCGACTCTACTGTGTGTGTTTAAGCTTCTAGTCACACTAACCTATCTTTTTAAAACTCCAAGTTAGAATTTTTTAATTTTAAAGGAGTGATAAGATGAAGAACCATTGCAGCCGTACTATCACTAATTTCCCCATGGGTATACACAGTCTAAGGACTGTGTAGCCTTGGGTTAAGAGCAGCAGGATCAGACCTCCTCTATCTATTAATAATTAAACTATGCTGTGCAGGAGACACCGGAGGCTTTAAGCTGCACTGAAGAAAGATGAAATAGGGCCAGACAAAGAAGAAGGCATTTTAAGAGATGTGACAAACAGGAGGGAGGATAAATGACATAACTGTATAAGTGTCTTACTGTCAAAATGTCCATCTCTGGCGGCATATGAACATAACCAACTGAAGACAAAATAATAAAAATTTAGACAGCCTCAGACTCACAACACAGCTTTGTTATGGATAGCTCTGGTTCCTAAACAATTAACGCATTTCTCAAGGAGAAAGCCAAAAACTGCCATTAAAGAAGAAATGGACTAAACAGTAAGACAAAAACAAAATAAACATAATTTATTCCGTAAAACTAATCTGTAACGATGCATGAGTAGAGCTGCCTGACAGGGACACCAGTAACAAAAACCATGAGGCTGATACTGTCAAGAACATTTCAGAGACATTATGTCTAAAAAAAACTAAAGTGTAAAATGGCATGACAGCTAAAGAACTCACGCAAGGAGTTATTTAGCTTTAAAACTAGGACATTCAATGATAGTAGCATCTGACATTGTCAGGCTGAAGATGTGACAGCTGCATATAGGGAAGCTTCTCTGGCCGCAGAGGCAGCATTCATTTGTGTCACACTGCCCAAAAGCACATTTAGCAGATGGTGGGTAAAACCAAAAACAAGCAATTCCTCTCACCGACGATTTTAAAGTTTCATAAAACACAAGGCTTAGTGAGTTCTTTCAAAAATTCAACTAAAGGTGGCACCCAGCAAAAAGGCTTTAAGCCAGGCTGCCCTTCACATGTGGTACAAATTTTACCTTGCTTTCCAGAAAATCAGCAAAAGGAGATCCCAGTGAATGCAAGTTGAGGAGGCAACAGCAAGATGTCATACTTCAGAGAGGGTCAGTCAAACCTTGACAACGGTGGAAAACCAAATCTCAAGTCACACAACAAAAGAACAACACTCACTGTATTTCATTACATAAGTGTATTTATAACGATTTTCACGAGGTGGCAGAGAATCCCAGCAGACACATTAACTGAATCTTCCGAGACAAAGTAAAGCTAAGAACAAAGATTTAATCAGCGGGGAAATCTGAGGGATGAATCAGATGAATGTGATTGGTTCTTAAGAGGCATCCCTCATAATTATTTGCATATTTAGTGTAGTCCACTTCTGTATTATGACAAGCCAGAGTTGCTTCACCACCATCATGCCGCAGCGTTGGTTAGAAAAATGTTTAGGTGATATGGAAACACAGCTAAAAGAAATTGAAGTAGGGATGCACAAAATGTTTGGCAACCGAAATGAATTGGCCGAAAATTGCAAAAAAAAATAAGTCCTAATAAGTCAAAAGACTACATATCGGCAGTGGGGAAGCATTTGAAAGTGTCAGAGGAAGACGCAAAAATCGCTGTTTGCAGACACTGTTCTGCTAAATTGTCTCCTAGGACATCGACTCCATCTGTAGCGGACTTCTTAGAAAAGGCAAAAAATGGTCTGGAGGAGGCGATTAAGCTGAACGCACCTACATTTAAAGAATTTTCATTTTGGCGCTTCCCTGATGCAAGAGTGAAGTAAACCATGCTTTCTAGCAACAAAGAAATATAATATAACAAGAAAGTATCTAGTAACACTGATCACATTAGTACTTGTGATGCATAAATGCCAGTAATTATATATGTAGGTAATTAATTTGCATTTTATTTGTTGTTTGTTTTAGCACTGGGAGACAGAGAAGGTCTGCTTTAGGTTCAATTCAACTAACGCAGGCTTGTTTCATGGAACTTAATGTTGGTCAAGATTCACAGCATTTTCTCTGCACCTCCCCACTAGCTGCTCTGTGTGTTTTACTGCAGCTATAAAGGCAGACAGGGCGAGGCACTGCTCTAATTTACGATTTAATCAATCTGCTCCTGCTAAAACAGCCTGAAAGACGCAGACATCCCTTGCAGCAAAGCAGCATTATCTTCCACATATCTGTGCTGCCTTACAAATCGCCTTGTTACAGAAGAGAAGACGCTGGAAAGAAGAAAAAGAGGAGAAAAGGAGGGGATGAAGCAGGAAGACAACGGCGGCCATGTTAACTCTGTAATGGCCCCTTACAGAGAAAGTTATGCTTGCTTCCCTGCATAAATGAAAGTGGTTGTTTGAGACGGGTAGGCACATTTTGGAGTGTAGAGTGTGACTTTTGAATAATTAATAAACGCACAATTCTCAACAACCACATTGCTACGCAGCAAAAAACAAAAACTCCAAGGTCTTTTTTTGCTGCGTTCAGACTTATGAAGCTCTCTAAAGACAATAATTAGTCTCATCAATTTTCCTATAGACATTCATGTGTCAAAATCCTAAGCATTTCCTTAAAATGATAAAAAAAAAAAAATTCAAAGCATTGCAACAGGAACCACTAATGTTCTCTGAATTCATGCCAGCAAACGTTTAGTAAGAGTAAGTGTTTTGGAAGGAAACTCTTCCATTTACAGCAGGACATTAGCCATCAGTAAATGGATTACATTTGGAAGGCAACTTCCCCGAACAGGCAGCTGGACAGCTCTGTTGGGCAGGGCTTCCCAACGCACCACTACACACGCTCCCAACACACACATACAGAAGCACACTGCAGCAACAGAGTAATCGACAGTCTGGGAGTTTTCCTGCTGAGGGTGGACTTTTCTTATTTTTCTAATCAACCACTCTACTCCTTCATCGTTCTGTCGTTCCTCCTCTCCTTCCCTTGGCTGTCAGCGATGGTCTGACCTCAGCGACACACCCACGCACACATATTGTACACACACACTCTTTACACATACTGTCCACACCGCAGCATCTCTCTTTTACTGTCTTACTGCTTTACTCACTTTTCTCAAAGTCACATGTACAAGTAAAATGTACATACTAGTAAGTATTTTGAATATTATTATAGTACACAGGGTTTTGCCCAGGGTGTGGGTTAGCAGATGTGGTAAGCGCTACAGCTACAGTACCCCTACAGCTGGTCAATGCACACTTTTAACCAACTTCAACTCCATGCAAACTACTGGATATAAAACTAACTTCAGCCTGACATCTGAGCTGAAGTGCAGCAGTGGTTTTCCCACAGCATCTGACAAGACTTATTTGATCGTTTATCTCCACTTTCTTTTTTTTCCCAACATAACAATGGGCTGCTCTCATTTATTATTGCAAAGTAGACCTATGATGTGATCAATCAATCACCTGCTGAGCTGAATCTGACAGATCTTGTTCTTGGTATCAATGTAGCTACTAGATGACTGGATGAACAATCGCCTCACTCAATACATACTTGGTCGTTGCTTTGTGTTGTAGCTCCTCTACTTGTTTTCCCTGAAGGTTAAAAAATATAATATACTGTTCAGGAGGGAAAGTTGGTTACTGAAGATAATCTCAAAATACTGTAAATGATATTATTTGACTCAGTTGTTATGTCTCAAAGCGTCTGGGTCATCAGCAAAAAAATCTAAGAGTACATGTGTTCTGATCGATGGACTCAATCAGAAAAAAAAATCCTAAAAATTGTAAGTAAACCTTTGTCAGACTTTGACAGGACACGGACTGAGCTTCCTCACCATTACGACACAAACAGAATCTTGATTACGCCTCAGTACACTGCCTGTTGCTGAGAGCGATTCTCATTAAAACGCTATAAAAATGTGCCTAATGGATTGTCGCCTTACAGCTACTGCACTACTCCCCAGTCTGCCTCTGCATCGGTAAGCCTTGCGGGAATTTTTCCCCACTGCAGACAGACGCGGGGAAAGACACACCCATCCAACAGAATACCCTGCAGTAAAGAGGAAGAGAGAGTGAGGCAGGGGTCTGCAAGAGAGTGAGTGAACAAGTGAAACATAAAAGTGACAGTGTCTTTAAGCAAATGAGAGAGTGATAGTGACATAGTGAATATATACGTAAATATAAAAGAAAATTATGAATTGCTGCACAGAGATGAAGGGTGGGAGAGTTTGATTATAAAACCAGAAGACGAAAACTCCCAAACTGCAGATTAAACCGGTACTGCAGTGGGTTTATGACTCTGACTGTGCTTGAATGTGTCCACAACAAATAATACACACACAGTGAAGGGCTTTTATGTAAATAGAGACCATCAATCCACCAATCCAAACCGCTGAATACAACTGTTTAGCAGTGCCTTGATGGATGTTGTAGTTTTATTGCCTCTTTTGCGATTAATAGCTATAGTCTTTCCGAACTCTCTGCTACTGCTTGCTCAGCTCCTCTAGAAGAACTCAACAGAAAGTTCACTTTAGTGCTAGGATTTATTAGGCTACGTTAAGACTACAGGCCAGTGTGACCCAAATCCAATTTTTTTGCCCATATGTGACTCAGACCTGATGTTTTTATAACAGTGTGAACAGGCCAAGTCACATGGAATCTGATATTTTCCAGTTCAGATTTGAAGCAGAATTAGTGACCCTTTCAGGACCAATGTAAGCTAACACAGGTAATGTATTAACACATATGCACTCTGTGGAAATGAATTTCCTCCCTGGAGACAATATAATCAATCAATCAATGACATGACCTATTGTAAAGACATAGACCCTTCTTAAAGTTGACATTTGGCTGTTTAAAAATCTATGGAAACCTCCTGACATTTAGTCCCTAGTTTGAGTTGTTAAGGTCAGCCAACTGGTTGACACGAAAAACTGGGGGTTTGGGCCCAAATCCAGACACACTAATAGTTGAGTGCTGTTTTATTAAACAAATAGTGAAAAATGTATAGGTGGTGCTGAGACTGGTTATCCACAAAACAAATAGCTGATTCTAGAGTCCAACAGAAAATCCAAAATCCAAAAATGTTTAGAGTAAACGCAGGTAGGTTCCAAAGGGCTATGTTGAAAAATGAACCAGTGAGGGTGAACATTATCACAGACACAGGTGAAAGACAATCAGTGAGAAATGTAAACAGGAAAACAAGACCATGACACCAGGGGCATACAAAACTGCAAAGTAAAACAGCAAACATAAAGCACACAACTACAACACCAGTACGTTGACATGGCCAAAGCTCCAAAAATGGATCCTGTATTTCCACTATAGACTGTAGAAACAAAAACACTGGTTTCTGGACAAGCGTTTTAGAACCTCCAGTTTGGCATTATGGCCGTCACCACGCTGATTTTTTGCAACCAGGCAATGGACGTGACAATATTTGGATGAGACGGTGACGCTAGGAAGCTTGGTTAGCTAGGTGCATGTGTAATTCACATCAACTGTGATTTTAACTGGAATGCTAATTTTAGCTAGCTAAAAACAGGCTTAAAACAAAATTTACTTACTAGGAAATTTACACAGTGCAGCGGATACCTGTCACAGGTAGCAACATGCCAATCACAAGGTAGCCCTGCCCTAATCCATTTTCTATTTTAGTCCTGCTTGATTTCCACCTCACCTTCAGTTTGTAATGCATGTGTTCTTTTACAAATTTCACATTTGAAACCAAAGCCAAAACATGCATCACGAGATCAACAGGAATATTTTGTCAGACTTTGGAAACCTCTCTACAAAGCCACAAATGATAGAAACGTTTTTATAACAAGCAAGATGAACTTCACGCGTGCACCTTTAAAATAACTAATTTAGCTATGTGTGCAGACAAGAGATGCCACTGAGTCAGTATGCCTGATAGTAGGATTCTGACTCCTGACACAGTGAATGCAATAGTTGTTAATATCATTAATACTTGCGTCAAAACATCTGGTATTAGAAAGGCCCCTGGCTGAAAGCTACTGATGACCCTGTTTCAGTTGACTGCCAGCTCAGCTTACCTATTTGCATATTGAGATCCAATCACAATGCATATGACTGTGTGTGTGTTTTGAGCATATGTGTGATCAATAAGTGCTTGGAGCTACAGCGGCAGGTAATCAGAGTGATTTATCTGTCAGAGAATCAGTCAACAGCATATTGATCAGCTCTATAAAATGCAGCCATACATGATAGCACACACACACACACACACACACAGTCTCTCTCTTCTCTCTTTCTCTCTCTGGGAGCCATCTGGGCTAATCCTGTACATGTAGTGTACAGTATGTGTGGCAAAAAATATGGCAGTATGTAAGCAACCATGTATGCATGTGTGTGTGTGACTCAGCTGCATCCTTCACTTTCCATTAGATTTCTCATGCATCTATAATTCAGCCCACATGCATCCACATAACTCCTCTGCTGGGGGAAGGAAAGCACTTTCTGTTCTGTCCAGTGCAGTGGAAGAACATACAAGATTTACAAGTGCATATATGCAATAGGAAAGAGTGAGAGGGTATATTAAAACAAAACATTGATCTTCCATATCATAGGCCTAAAAGGAGACACTGTCAGCATTGCCCATCTGCACCAACAAATATTCAGGACCACTCCTCTTCAATAACGCCTAGCCTCTGGTCAGTTTTTAAAATTAATATATCATTAACACTTTCATGACATTGTCAAAAAGCATAATGACTGAAATCTGAGAGGAAACTGGTGATGCAAACAGTCCAAAAATACTACAGAATGGTAAGGTCAGGGGGTGAAAGGAAGAAAAGAAATAAGAAGAATAGTAAGCATCACCAGTACTAACAGTAACAATGGGATGAAAACAAGATGCTCATTGTCCTTTATCTAAGTACAAAGTACTTATCAAACTTAAAGTTCTGCTACACAATAACAGACTGCTTCTGCTACTGTTATCTGTTTGTGTGGTTTTTTTACAGGTTGAGGACTTTTTGAAGTGCACTTATCGCTCTAACAAGTGCATGAGAAGTAATTATTAATCTATCTAATGTCTACAAAATATATTTTGCTGTGATGTTTTTCACAATCACCATTTTTAATTTAAGAAGCTGCATCAGATCAATAAATCTTTAATGTGCTTTTAGGAAATGAGTCCCACAATTAAGAACCCCTGGTCTACAAAATCAACTGTATCAGTGTTTTTTAAAGTGGGAGGCAGGCAGGCCTCCCCAGGGCAGCTTTAAACTGTTTCAAGGGAGGCTCAGTGAATGGAAGTGAAAAGTTATTACATTAGTTGTCAAACGGAGGTCACATAGCATAGCCTGAATATGTGATTGGGTTACAGAGATTAGGCTATCTTGGCTCAATTGTTGAGTGTCTATGGGATCACATAACATAGTGATGATCCCTTAGGCCTCCAGGAATTGAAAGAAACTAAGCCAGTAAACTAAGAGGGTGTGAGGGGGCACCTTATTCCAAGCTTTGTTTGAAGGGAGGCCCACTATCTCAGAATTTGAAAACATGTTAAGTATATTATTAGTGCAGGATAATTGCATCAAAGAGAATTTATACAATGATGACAATTGTATAATCTAAAGCATTGCTCATAAATTTATAAAATGTGTAAACACATGAAAAGTCAAGGGGTTACATTTCCAAAATGTAAAGTCCAACCGTCAGACTGCAAAGAAACTGCCAACTACACTTCTGTTTTTGTGTCTCTCTGCAATAATAATACTAGGTACTCTGTTTTTCATTTGTTACTGCTCATCAGCATCAAATGCAGCCAACCAAGTAGTTGTAAATTCTGGATTGATTTTGCAAGGTTGTGTGGGTGTTGGGTGTATTCATTGTAATTTTGCATAAAAACAACAGAGCAGGAAGAGAGGGGAAACACAGAGGAGAGGAGGAGGGAGACGGAGAGGGAGAAAAGAAAAGGTTTCTACAGTTGACCTTCTTCCTATTTGGAAATGATCTCTCTCTCTCTCCCTCTGTGTAGGTTCCACTTTCAGGAAGGTGATGCTAAATAACTAAAGCGGTAGACAAATAGAGTATTCACGTGATTGGGTTGCTGAATTCACTTCTTTGGCTTGGGACAAAAGAAGATGTAAAAGAGCAGGATGAGAGTGAGCGTGCGTTGGGGTTTTATCTGTTTTCTGGGTTTGTTACAAGTTTCAGTCTGCCTCAGAGCCACGCCACAAGGGAATTAATTAACTTAATCAGAGTGAAACTCTTTCATGCTTCTCCAAAAACCTGTGTGTGGCGTATAGGTGTGATTTTGTGCATGTGTGTTGTTTGTTTGAAGCCGAGTGATATACTGGGACAGAGTGTACTGTATGATGCTTAAAATAAACACCAGTTCAGTCATAATGGTGTAACATTAAAGGTAGCTGGAAGACAAGGGAACCAATAGTTTATATTAATGAGCATTGGAGTGAGTGCTGAAAATGCAATATGGCACTTAATGTTTCAGCTTCCTCTTCTGCTTTATACTGGATGAGGTAATGATGGAGAGAATGAGGGGAGAAGTGACAGAGAGACGATAGAGAGGCATGATCGGACACAGCGCCACAGAGAAGGTCCGTCGACTGCAAGATGAGAAAAGAGATATTTATTTCTAAGCAGCTATTCTTTCTCAATTTCAGGGCTGTTATGGAACTAAAATCTGTTTGTAATTATATCGGATTTAGACTTGAAAAGCAGAACAGGAATCAGCCAGACGATATTTTGCTCATGTCTGAGTCTTGCTCAGAAGCGTAGCTCATCTCCCATTGATTCGTCTTCTTCTCCTCCCCCTCTTCCCCATCTCTTCCCTAATACCTCTCTATCTTTCTGTCCACCCCCATCCCCCTCCCCTATGCACTTTCATTTCTCTTACTCTGCCGCACTCTTTTTCCCTCAGCACATATTGCGTGTCTTGCTCTTGTTTTCACGCCTCACTACCTCTTCCTCTACATCTTCGCCTTTCTCTCCTGTCCCCAATGGTCCACTGTTCCATAGTGTCACTGGTGTTCTGGATGGTCCTCTCCCTCTTTTTCTTTCCTTTGGTTCCTTTGATCCTTCTCTTTCATCCCATCTCTCTACCGCTCATAGTCACTATATCTATCCATCTCTCCATCCGTTATTTATTATTCATGAATCTGGTTCAGAGAGAAAAAAGGAATAAAGATACATCTGCAGCTTCAAGAGGACCCCTTTGCCAATGTGTGTGTGCGTGCGTGTGTGCATGTGTGTGTGTCTGGCTACCGTTGGGAAGAAGCTTCAGACTGATTTTGCTGCTGTGTGCGTTGGCAAAATGTGCGACTGACTGCTGACTGAGTAGTAAATTAATGTGATGCAGATGCTCAGCCAATTTGGTACTAAACAGAATTATTTAGGAATGTTTTACACGGCAAGAAAATATATTACTTGAAGTATAAAATACTACAAACAATATGCTGGATGTCATTGAAGCTAATACAAATGAGGGACAACATGAAATGTTGGACAAACAGATTTATGGGTTATACATTTTAATAACTGATTTAAATACCAAGGATTTTTTTTCACTTTGCCATTTATGTTTGACTGAAAGACAAACAGGCTGGTTGTTTGGGTGTCTGGATCTCTAGAGAGCTTGAACTCACAGAATTTCAGGATGCCAAAATCAAGCAAACCATAATATTTCTTGTGGAGCCTGTGTAGTTCAGTTACAAAATCAAAAAGCAGCCTTCACACTGAGATGACATTAACAAATCCAATTACAATCTGGCCATTAAAATATAATTAAACTTACTTTTAACTTACTAACTAATTTTCACACAAACTATGTGCCTAAGTATGCAGATCTGAACTAAAGTAAATGTAGCAATACCATACTTTAAAAAAACTCCATCTCAACAGTGAAATGTTACATAAGTAGAAGCACATTAGTATCAGCAGCAAAATGTACTTCGAAGTTAGAAAAGTTAAAGTACTTGATGCACAATGGCCCCTGAGAATGTTATACTATTATCCACAGATTATTATTACACTCGTGGGTATGGATATTTCATTAAAAAATCTTAATTTGTGAAGCAGCTGTAAAAAGTAAAAAGTACAATATTTCCCTAGTAGCATAAAATGAAAATGCTCAAATACAAGTAGTTTAAATTTGTACATAGGAAGTGTTCTTGATTAAATGTCCAGCTATATGTCACTGACTACATGAAACCTTTAAAAAAGCCACTAAAAGGTGTTTTTGGTCATTTATGAGATGTTTAATACCCGATATTGAGCTTAGTTAATATCCCTATGAATAAATATCGCACTTTACCCATTCCTACATTCTGATACCCACCCACTCACAGTACAACTACTTCAAATTCACTCACCTTTACTTGTTCAGCAACAAACCATTTGCCAATATGAATTACATAGAGAGACCTGTTTAATCAATATGATTGAGAACCACTTCATCTGCAGATTAAGTAGAACTGGGAGTGTGCCAGACACACTTGGCAGGAAACCCTCTTCTTTTTTGTAATTTAAGTTTCTTTCTTTAGTTTTTTTTTTCACAATGTCAGCAAGACTAATTAAAATACTTTCAACCCTTTTCTGGGTCGATTTAGTTTTTTATTTGAATAAATGAATTTTGCTCATTAGATCAATTAGTCAAACTGTGCATCTGTCAGCACATTAATTTTGTCCCTTTCCTGAAAATCCACAAGAGTAGTGCCTGCTTCATCATACCTTTTAAGTACTGTGTCCACTCTTGTGGCTGTTTGAAGCAGCTTCAAAGGAGCCCCAATCATTCAGTATTCAGTCCATTCAAAGTGCCACATGAAACTGCTTTTCAGGGGCTAAAAACAGTCATCATTCTCATAGCATAAACAAACCTTTGTAATAAGTGAATGCAATCTGATTTTCACTTATAGCGAAGGATAGCTGTACGAGCCAAATCTAGTCCACTTCAACTGAATCGATATACAGTAATGTAATTATTTAGCGAGATAATGAATCATATAATAAAATTATACAAGATAAGATGTACTGTAACTGCTGCTTTGCACAGGCATAAGAAAACAACCTCAGTGAAATGCCCCTACAACTATTTCAAAAACTTTACACTCAAAAGATTATTCAAGCAGCACAGCACGTAAAATACAATATATATGGCAAACTCTGGCTTCTTCCAACACAACAAAAACTATTTTGTTGTGGGTATAATCCTATGAGAGTTTTGCACAGAAGTAATTATACAAAACAAACACTCATAAGAAATAACCAGGATGTCTTTGGATATATTTTTAAATGGTTTACTGTCTACATGTTGCAGCATGTGTGCCTAAATAAGTTATCCAAATATTGTGCACCCGCTGGGCCATGTGATTTTTCCTTTCCAAGACAGTTATTTTGAGATCCTTCATAGAATGCTTTTGGGAATCTTAGACCAGTCTGTGCCCATCCCACATGCTGTATAAATGTTGAGTCAAACTATACTGCTAAGACCTGCCTCTGCAAAGTAGCCGACAGGCTGCTTTACTTTTGGATTTGGAGATGAAACTAGCCGTCTGTAAAAGCTCTCAGTGGGGTCTGAAGGCTCCACCGATGCACTACAAAATTTTACTCTTACCAGTTGGTCCCTTAGGTTCATATATTTCCTTGGAGCAGAAATTAGTTTTTTTTGTTTGGTCAAGTTTGGTCTTGCAGTCATTGCAGTAGTTCTGAGCTTACAGTAAACGCATTACTTACAAGACTGACTGAAGGCACTGTGCTCTTGCAGGTGACCAGTGAACTTTGCAATTTTTGAATCTGTCCCAAATGCCAAGTTTGCCTTTTGTTTCTCTAATGAAAAGCAGTGAAAACAGATGGCAGCTTTGGGGAAGGCAGACCGTGGGCAAGTTTTATAGCACACTCAGCTGGGCTCAAGTCACAATTAAGTAGTCCCAAATTTTGGTGGCTTTACTCTTCTTTCAATTTCTTCAACTTTTTTCAGTTTTACTTTGTGCTTTATAAACATGTTTCCTCCCTGTTTTATATACATTCTCTGTTTCACCTATCGCCCTCTTTCCCTTTCCTCCCTCATGTAAAGGACGTTATAAATTCTGTTTTAAAAAGGTACTTGGTACACAGTTATCTTTTTTGCGGTTTACAGAGCCAAAAATATGGTTAGATTTCTGTGGAAGAAATGAATATATTAGAACACAATCTTAATAGCACAAATTCTTAAGAGATGGAGTTTATAGGCCAGTGACATTACGCTACACTGTAGATGAATTAATTCACCAAACGCTATTTTTTTTTAAAATCATTCACAGTCTTTGCAGAATGGTAACAAGCAAGTCTATGAATGACTGATCATTTTCTCAAGCGAGCCCTCTGACAGTCTGCTTTTTCAAATGGTGGCATGATTTTCAATTTGGCAGGAAGCACTCGTGCCACTGACTGCACAGAGACTTTAACTATTTAAAGGCATGTTTGGGAGCCTATTCAGGTTGAATTTTGCACAGGCTGAGGGGGAACAGGAAGAAGACAGCGGGAGAGAGGTGGGGTGAGTTGTGACATAATGTTATGAGGCAGCACTCTTGTCTGCTGGGACTCCCATGATGCCTCTAGCTGCCTTGTAAACACACTGCTAACAGCTAGGTAAGGCAGCTGCTATAAATAGCTCTTGCTGTACCCACCACACCGACCCACCATGCTGCATACACAAACACACACAGCCATGCATACACGAATTCTGTGACACATGCGTGCAAGCTAACGCACTTGTACATAAACAGGTAGACACATACGCTACCACACTGACATGCTGTCCTCTCTTCATCTAGCTCTGCCTTCCCCCTCTGGATGTCTCTCTATTGTGCTTTCTTTCTCCCTCCATCTCCTCTTGGCAGTGCTGTTCCTTCTCCTACTTATCATATGCTCTGTAACAGATGGTAGATATGATAATTACCAAACACACTAAACAGTAAGCACATGAAAAATCCTCAGTGAGCCCGCCACTGTCTCACTCTCTCTCACACATATGCTTTTGCCACCTCTGACAGTCTGACATCTCTTTCCAGGAGAGGAAAAGAGTGGCAGAAATCATGTCTGAGATTTCTTAGGAAGAGGTAACGTAATCAAGACATACATTTACACACTCTCATAAGATAGAGATTAGAGATATGGTATATTCCTTCCATAACCACAGAGCAGCAGCAACTCTGTCACCCAGAACCTCCAAACCAATCCCAGCACCTCATTACAAACCTGAATAATCCTCTCTTTCCTTCATTTCCAGTACTTTTATCCCCGCGAGCTCTACCTCTTTTACTCCAGTTTCCTTACTTTAATAAATGCCCTATTTTTGTCATGCTTTGGCAATAGTACTAAGAGGGTTAAGGGTTACAGGTAAAAAAATGATGTAATAGGCACAAACTGCAGCCATGAGCAACTCCAATTTTTGGGGGTCATCATTACAAACGTGTCATTCAGACAAACGTTGAGATCCACTGAGTTTTATTTATTACATTTTTTTTTCCAAAATGATGGGGCATGTCAGGCTAAATGTAGGAAACTAGGTTATGTAATAACATGTACAACACATGTAGAATTTATTGTAATGTTTAAACATCTGCTTACCAATAGTGTTGTGTTGTTAGTGTAAGGACAATATTCTTGATGTAATTAATTGACTGATTAAATAACGTTGAAACATTTTCTCTACACTTTCAAAGCTACTTCTGTTGAAATCAAATGTTTTCTTTAAAGTAGAACATTATCAAAAGAGTGAAAGCAGAAATCATGTTGATTTAAACAGGCAGGGTAACGTGCTGACTGCAATGGAAAGAACACAACTGGCATGTCTAAATGACTTGCATTAAACAGTGTGGAAGCTGAGTTTTAAAAACGCTTCAGTGCCGATGGTGCAGTAGATAAGACACATGCCTTTGATGAGAGAGACTCGGGTTCAATTCCCACTGCGACACATCCACCAATGTGTCCCTGAGCAAGACACTTAACCTAGTTGCTTCAAAGGTGTGTGACCTGTGACATATATAGCAATTGTAAATCACTTTGGATAAAAGCACAAGCTAAATGACTAAATGTAATGTAATGTTAAAATGCTTCTTCAAGGAATTATTTCCTGGCTACATTTGTGTAGAGCAAAGAAGCTGTGTTACTGCTGTAGCAGCCCTGCCTCAGCTGATGGAGTATGAACCTGTCTGCGCACTTGAGATGGGAGATGCTCCATCATCATTGCAACATAAATAATGGGCCGTTTGTCTAGACCCAAACACATCATCCACACCTGCTCATCTTTTGCCTTCTTCCTTTCCTCTTACAATCTCAGACATTTTCCTTTTCTGAGCCTCTCTGTCTCCTCCTCCTCTGTGTCTCTGCTCTGATGCTTTCTACCTCCTTAATTTTCTCTCCTGAAGCTGTATAACAATTAATGAGTCTATATTTCTTAATTAAGGCAAAAATAAAGCCTTGTCTCCTCTCCCATCTCTTCTGCTCTCAATTTTTAATGAAGCTCTGATGGAGTGAAACACACTGTCTGAAAAGATGATTTTTAAATTACTTCTATGTGAACATATCTGAAGTGACACCTCTGGCTTTGGTTGAACAGACTTAGTCTCTCACACTTTCTTGCCTCTCCCATGTGCTGGTGTAGCAAAGGTATGGCCCCAGGTAGAATCTCTTTATTGTCATTGCACAAGTACAACAACATTAAGCTTGAAGCTTATGTACTCAATGCTATAAAAATAAATAGGTAAAAAGAAATTTATACATACGATAAAATAGCAGTTAAGTATAAACAGTATAAACAGTGGTATACAGTGCTACAGCTCAGATGTGCAAAGCAGCAATTTAACCAGCACAGTACAGGAGTGTAGAGTCTTCATAAAAACACAATGTGGATGAAATGTATTGAACACTGAGCTTATTAATTGCAGAGGTCAATGTGTTGTAGATGCAGATGCTGAACACAACATCCAGACAGTAACACAGAATAAAGGAGAGTAGACCCCTGTGTAGCTTATTTGGTGGCAAAGTGCAGTGTGTGTGTGCATGTGAAGTCAGTTGTCAGACTATGGGGGATACCTTACTGGTGGGCCTTATAATGTCTGCCAGATGGAAGGAGTTCAAACAGAAGGTGGCATGGGTGTGAGGACTCTGGCAGCTCTCTTGAGGCAGCATGAGCTGTAGATGTCCTCCGGGGCTGGGAGCTGTATCCCAGTGATCTTTTGTGTGCCGGGGATGACACACTGAAGAGCTTTCCTATCAGCTGCCATGCAGCTGAGATACCACACAGAGATGCAGTATGTTAGGATGCTCTCTGTGGTGCAGAGGTAGAAAGTCACCAGCAGCTATTGGGGCAGACCAGCTTTCTTCCGCGTCTTCGAGTAAAATAACTGTTGCTGGGCTTTCTTGACCAGTCAGTGCAGTGGTGTGGTGTTAGTGGAGCACGTGAGGTCCACTGAGATGTGAACGCCCAGAACACCGCGGCATGGTTTTGCCTCCTAGCATCCTTGCTTCCTCTCCTCACCCCTTTATTCCTTGCACATTCTGTTCTATATCCCCTTTAATCCAACACCTTCCTCTCCTCAGACTGTGTAGCTGTGTTTCATAAATACAGCAAAAATAATTACTCTTTTTTGTGTCGGTCCCAGGGTGTGATCAGGTCTCCCCTTCCCCCTGTAATCATTAAACACATCTTTCAGTACACAGGAGAAATGGCCGTGGTTGGGACGCATGGGTGTGTGGTCCGTTGGAGCATCTATACCAACGGCTGCCTGGCCTATAAATCTATTGCTATTGCTATGTCTTTCTATTCATAAACACACATCCATCTTAATACGCACACACACACACACACACACTTAATGTGCACCTGTCGAGTGGGTCCATGTGAGCATTTATAACAGAGAGCCAGCTGAGCACACAACCCCACAAACAATATCTATTACTCCTCTTTGTGAATGCGTGTGTACTTATGTGTTAATGGTGCCCACACTAAAACATCAATTACCTGCTTCCTGCATATGCATAATGCACCATCACTACCTTAATGTTCAATTGAAGGTTAACGATTAATATAAAAAAGAGATGTCAAAGGCTTATGGGAGCTGTAGTTGCTATATCGTAATATCCTTTCGAAGTGAAACGATAAATCAATTAAACAATTAGTTGATCGGCAGAAAATGAACCTTCAAATATTTTGAAAACTCAATATTCATTTAAACTATACTTCAAGCACAAATCCATCTCAACATTATTTGTTGCTGAGTTTTGGACTTTCGATATGTTGCCGTTGGCTTTAGGAAGATCTAAAGGGGATTTCTTTCAGGGTTGGGCAATAAAACAATAATGGTAATTATCGCAATATAATTTTTCTCAATAGCAATTTGACAAATGTATAATATATCGCCAAATGTCACAAATTAATTTGCACTTAATTTATCTATTAAGATATTAATTTTGTTGAGGAAAAGGGACTAAAAAAAGATTTATCATATTTGTTGAAAAAAGATATTCTACCTGTGATTTGTGAAGTGATCCACGGTTTGGCATCAAGTGTGTGTCATGTCTAGACATAAGGAATAGTTTAAAACCACAGTTAACCATCCGATGTCTACAACTTTTACTCAGGAGGATAAATCAGCCTTTAAACATGAAAGAAATAATGATGTGACATTTATCTTGATAATTATCGATATCAGATGGTATGAAATGTTTTTATCGTGGTAACATTTTTGGCCATATCACCCAGCCCTAATTTCTTTACTATTTCTATATATTAAAAATAAAATTATTTGACAATTTACTGACACCAGAGACAATCTACAGGTTAATTTAAATGTAAATCATTGTTAGTTGATGCCCTACTCCAGACTGTTGGTCACAAGGAACAAGCAATCTGAAGATGTACCTTGGCCTTTAGGAAATTGTGATGGCATACTTTTAAAATTCTTTCACTTTTTATAGACCAAACAATTACCTGATTAACTGGGGGGAGGGGGAATCATATTTGCAAGAGACAAGAGACCAACAGCCCACCTGAGACAGACACCAGCCTTTAGCAGCATCCCAGGAGCGGATATTACTTTTTTCACAAGTTAAAGTTTAATGCTAAAGCAGCTGGTAACAGCACAGCTTAGTCTAAGTGGTTTAGGTAATTTGCAGGAAAGAAGAAGACGTCTAGTCATCAAATAAAACCAACCTAATGCTGATGTGAAATAGTAGTGCTTTTATTGCTTTTATTGGAAATACTGATATAAGAAACCTAGCCAAAGATGCATTATGCAGCCCAGGCTGGAGAAAAAGAAGCTTGTGGAAAATGGGTCAGGTCTTCAACTTTCTATGCCAGCTACATCTCCACTTATCCTGTGGACTGTCCCCATCGAGCCACAGTCTAACCATACACCAGTCTTCCTTCCACTCAGCACAATCAAACAGCATCCAGTCTTCTCCCCCTGCTCTGTCTTCCCCATCTTCTCTGTGAATTTCTGTTTCCTGTACTTGTGATCTTTGATCTGTTATCTGCTTTAGCCCTGAGGTTGATATCAAGAAATTACACTCAAATTGTATTTCATCTGGGTTCATCCAGGCTCAAATGGCCATTAAATCTTATTTTCTCATCCCCCAGTGGTCTCTAACCGAATTTGCGAGCCTACTACCAGGAACGAGAAGGGTTTTCCAAAACTTTAATGCCCAAAGCCAGCTGGACACAGCTGCAAACAGAACACTGAAAACAAAATGAAATGTACGGAATTGGCAACATGAAATAACACTTAACTGTCTTTAACTATTTAGTCTTGTTGTTATACCAGGTTTTGGCTGTAAAAAAGCCATGTCATTCAAGTGACACTGTAAAATCCTGAAAATGTTAAAACATGAATGGTGAATCAACCACCTTTTCTTAAATTTCCTCGAAAAGTGAGCTTTTGCTGAGTGTGCGTCCTAAATATCTGTCTTTCATAAAATCTCTGCTTTGTAGTAATCTCTTAAAAAGTGAAACAATACAGCTGATATTTTTGCAGTGCTATATTAGACACTGAAATCATTCTGTATTAGTGTAAAATGGAGCCATTGCAGATGGATTGTTCCTGAGGGCCTACGAATATTTGTTATCATTTACTCACTTAGGATCTTGCCCCCTCAGCCATGTTTACAAATGTTCCTTAAATCTTATTTGTCCCTCTTATTGGTTGATGATAACTGGGTTTGTTCCTTCTAGGGAACACTTGGAGAGTGCCTGGAAAGACACAACAGCGTGGATCGATCACTGTTACACTATTATTTTGTGCTACTGTTTTTTGCCATGATACAATTAATTTCAGTTTTAAATGAAACAGCTCTCAAGTGCAAAGTGCAGCATCCAATTTCTGTTTAGTAGCTGTAAAGTTGTTTCACTTCAGGATTAGAGGATAAATGTCCCATTATCACAACATAGAAAGATGCTATCCAGATTTGACTGAGTAAACATTGACAATAATACTCACAGGGAAGTAAATGGTTGATTTAACAGGGCTGTCTTTGTCTCTCTTGCCACTGAGGCCGCTGAGCAAGTTAGTTTCCTGCTCTGACATGCAGCCACAGTGGACTGTTGTTGTTTTGGGGGCCACTCAGCATAGTAATTACTGAGGGGAACCCCAAAGTACAAAGACCACAGAGAATGGGAGAGACAGAAAGAGCAGGAGAGGATAGCGTGGATGACAAACTGTTTCCTGTTGCGGCTGAACCCAATCACCTTTATAGAAATACACTGCTTAGAATAGACAAGTATAATGTACCATCAGTCAACAAATGAATTTATAATATAATATAATAATTTAGTTTGTATTGAGCATCGGAGATAATGATTTACACACTAAGGGACACAGACAATGGACAAGAAAAGACGGCACTTCAATTTTAGCTTTAGATTTAAGGTGATGAGTCGAGGCAGCACTCGTGCCGGTGGAGAAGAGGAAACCCCAGCTTTCTGAATTTCTTGCAAATGATCTGCTGAGGAAGATTTGAATGGATGTAGCATCTCGATTATATTCAAAAACTGAATAAAGTTGGCAGTGGATAACTAGCTATTAATACATGCTCCAGGAAATTTAAAGCGTCTTCATACAGTTTGAGAAGCCTTTCAGTCAGATTTTTTTGCCGTTCATGTTGTTCCCCATCTTCATTCGTACTTAGTATACAAACCTAAAAACAGCGCTGCGGTCATTTTTGGTAGTTATTCTGAATTTACGACAGGGACTATGCCATCTAAATTAAGGATTCCTAGTTTGTTCTTCTTCTTTGGACAGTTATAGCTAAATTTTTATCCTAAGATACAAAAGGATTTTTTGCTAAATGCAGTTGGCAGAAAACATGTTTCTATAAAACCAAAAATCCAAAATTTCATCCTACATTGAGATAAGATCGGATTTCAGTAGGAGAGGGCGCTTCAAACTTTCCGGTTGTTTGGTCTGCAAAAGGTGTATTTATAGCTTTCACCAAGGTTTGTTTTAACTGAGCCAAACAGATGTGAAACAAGTGTGAAGCTGTGCTCAAAATTGTATTTAAGTACAATATTTGTAAATATTTTACTGAGGATTAAGTTGCAGCCTGCTAGAAGTGTGTGACGTGGATAAAATCCCATCATGGCATATATCATATTGATATAAATAGCGTGGTAAATCTTTTAATCTCTTAAAATCAACTGCTAAAGTATAGACAGGAGCTTTTTCAGCAGATGCAGATGCAAATCAAAACAAAAGCACTTAATCACACTCACAGAAACAACTTGTATAAAAGTCTAAATGATGTGGCAAAATACTGAAATGTTACATCAAAATATTCTTTGCACTGAGAGATGTTTGAACAGGGCAGGTGCAGCTACTGTGCACATTCTTTGAGTTCTGTTTCTATGTTTTTCCTGCTCTTCTTTTTCTCCTGGCTTTGTGTTAAGTCCAAAAATGGGCACATTGTTTTGGTGCCACCGGCATCACCGGTGGCTAAGTGCTCGGCTTACTCACACACACACACACACACACACACACACACACACACACACACACAGGCCTACAGAGCTTCCGATTGTAGCTAAGAGCAGGCGTGTAGCTTTGTGTGTATCTAAACAAAAGAGAGTGAGGTAGTTTGCTAGATAGAGTTTGCTCCTTTAAAAACTCTGCACGTCTGCTGGTGTGTGTGTTTCTGTGTCTCTCTCTGCCTAGTTGAACACACTTGTGTGTGTTTGTGAGTTGTGTGTGAGAGGCAGAGAAAGAGTTGGCCAAGGCAATGGAAAATGTGTGAGCCAGAGACGATGACGTTGGCTGAGTGAAGAACAAACTACTTCCTGAAAATCTATTCAATGCTTTGACTGAACACTCTCTCCAACAGACCTTCTCTCCCTCTCTCTGTCTTTCAGTGGCTCGAGCTGAGACTTTTAACTCGTTGTGGCTCATATGGCAGTCTGATGTATAACTATTAAGAAGAAACAAGATTTCAGTTTTGCTGAGTATCTCCAAGGGTCAAAGAGTGATGAAGAGGAACATTTTCATATAAACAAATACATTTCATTACTCTTGACTGCAGACTGAGGCACAACAGATATGCTCCTACAGCATTCATGAAAGTTTTGCTTTTTTATGTCCTGAAAAGATGAAGACAAAAATGAGGCCCTGAAGGATTTCTACTTTAACATGAGACACGGTGCTTTATGACAAACATAACATTTTCTAATAAAACAACATAATGTGGATACACTGAGCCCTCACAGCTGTCACAAAGTTTATCATGCTCATGCAGAAAGGACACGCACTCACACACAACAACACACAGTTGCACATTAACAAGCATGCTTATCATTTGCATGTGGCTATAATTGCCCATCCCTGCAGCAGCACTAACAGAATGACACACCCACAGGAGAAACACACATACACAAACATACATATGCATATACATATACTATGTCAGGTAATTAACAGTCTATGTCAGGTAATTAACAGTCTGTGGATTTAAGCAACTCTAATCTAATCAAACCACCCAGCCTGGGGTTATACAACATTTTACAAACACAAAACACACACACATCCTTTTTATCTTTCATCCTCCCTCACTCCATTCATCTTAATTAACCACATTTTTAACCATAACACATTTGTAATTTAATACACAACTGTTTTTCAAAAGAATCCATAATGTGATCATCTATTTTTATCACATTATATTCCTCTTGGGCGCAGCCTATTCCTCTTCAGGCTTTGTAATTGAACATTTTTTGTTTTTGTTTGTTTTTACTTTGGGCAAAATTTTGGTTGAGATGGTTTGTTTTGGACCATTTCTTGTAATCACACTAGAAAACTGAAATGAAAACTTGATTGGTAAAATAAAACAGTGAAACTTAAAGAAACAGTATCTATGATGATGCCGGTTAAGAGCTCCTGCAGGCCGGTATTTTCATAAGTAGTTGCCAGGTTTCAAATATCCAGTTATCCAGACATCATCATTACAGAATTGTTGTAGATCACTGCTCAGTACTCAAACCACCCACAGACCCAGTGCAGAAACTACTATTTATATCATTTTGAAGCACAACTACAAACTGTTCCTTGTTTTTATGAAACAAAGTCTTAGAGTTTTCCAAGTATTGTAGTCCTCTCCTAAGGTACTCAAATAGTCTTTTTTCTTGAAACAGTCCAGTCAACTTTGAATCTGACAGTCCACAGACCGTAACAGAGATTCTTAGGGGAAAAATATTCATCTGCCTGTTGAATGATACTACTTGAGTCTCATCAAGTGTCACCAATGTAAACTCAAATTCATGTCAGCGTTTGTCTAAATCACATGAGACAATACTTGCATCTTGTGTGCATTTCAGAATAAATGACTAAAGCACAGTGGACCTGTTTAAATCATCCCCATATTAGTAGGTTGCTGTAATATTAGCCTTTTTTTATTCAGTGTTATACATCTGATTAGACATAAGGGTAACGATATTTGTGTTTGACCCAAACCACTTGGTACAGGACTTTCAGTTCAGTTTGCAACATCCTTGGATCAGTGTGATCCAAATAATTACTGTCAAAATTGTCTAGCAATGTCTACTATTTGCATGTGCAGAACAGCAATTTCTAGGGCATGGGTTTTACCCAGAAGATTTTGGCAGTGCAGCAGTAGCATTTTAGTCAGCTTAGCCAAGTAAGTCAAGCTCATGTAGTGTTGCTGCCTGTGAATAGAAAACATAAATGAGAAACTAAATCTGGAGGATGACATTTAGGCTGTGTTCAGGCCAAAGTGACCCATATAAGATTTTTTTGCTCATATGTGACTCACTGTGAACAGCCCAGGTCACATGGTATCTGATTTTTTTTCAGTTCAGATGTGGGCCACTTTCATATGTGATCCAAATCAGATAAAGGTTGAATTTTTGGAAATATCAATTTTCAATTAATCTGTAGATTGTCTCTGGTGTCAGTAAATTGTCAAATAATTGTATTTTAATGTAAAGAAATATTCAAGAAATTAGGACCAGGGCGATATGGCCAAAAATGTTTTCACAATAAAAAAATTCACCTTTAAATCCATCTTTTTTCAGTCCCTTTTCCTCAACAAAATAAATATCTTAATCAAAAATTTAAATGATCATCTATTTGTAATTAATTACATCAAACATTTGTTGGCGATATATCAAACATTTGTTATATTGTTATTGAGGAAAATTATATTGCGATAAATATCATTATTGTTTCAATGCCCAGCCATAAATTCATGCGACTCTGACATCACTCTAAAGCAACCTGTGGCAATGTGGCTCTTATGGCTGCAGATATGCGACCATAGTCTGTTGCAGAGAATACAGAATTTAAGCTTAAAGTCAAAATGCTTGCACCCCCCTACAATGTGCTTTTTAGTCTGTTGTGTCTGCCCTGCATAAATGAGCACAAGCTGCAGTTCAGGAATTATTAAGAGGCCCTACAATGGACAATATGCCAGTATCTGAATGCGTTATCTCTGTTCAGTAAAAAATAGGGCCAATGAGAGCTGTCAAATATTAATTTTTTTCCAAAGAATTGAAAAATATTACTTTCAGTTTTATTTTGTTTTCCCTGCTCTACCAAAAACTTACCAAACCCTGACCCGAGAACCAAGGTACACACTGAACTGGTGAATCCCTATACAGACCATGAAATACTACCCACACACTCCACAGCATGAAAACCAATAATAAACCAACAACAACTCAATGTTATTGTCACATCAGGACCTTGATGGACTACTGCTCTCTCCCTTCCCTACAAGGACAATTTGTATGTTAAATAAAACATGACAGCAGCAGAACAAAGTTTGATAAGAGAAAAAAATAAAATGTGATATTAGCAGACACAAAGAAACAGCAAGCAATGCCAGCTAGCGTCCAAGCACATCTGTCCTCTCAGTTTGCTCTAATTCAGTCCTAAACTCGACATTATTACACTTCTTCTGCTGACAATTTCATCATTAGACAAATTTTTCATGCTACTGCAGTTCCTGTTATTATTTCTAGCAGTGACATGGTTTATTCATCTGTAAAGTTTCAGTGTGTGTATGTGTGTGTGTGTGTGTGTGTGTGTGTGTGTGTGTGTGTGTGTGTGTTGCACTGAGAGTAGACAGCTGCAGTTGCCTGAGAAATAACTTCTGCCTGAGGGTGCTTCTCTTGGTGCCTCTTGCCTCTTACTAAGAGAAAGAGAGAGAGTGAGACCACTGTGGATGGAGGGAGGAAAGAGTGCAAGAGAATGGAAAGAGGGAGGACATTTCTGTGACTTGGTTTAGCCCTCAGGAGACTGAACAACAGCACAGAAACCCATCCACTCCGAAACACACACAATATCATACAAAGAGTAACACAGGGACAAGTGGCTCCCTCTTTGCTCTTGGACAAATTTTCAGGCTTATTGAGTCCTTTTAGAAATGGCGGGCAGCAGCCGTTACAAGCATCTGCCTGTAGCTAGAACGACAATGAGACCTATAAACTCATAAAAGTCTATTTATTGCCCTATTTCCTTTGGCTCATGTCCATTCACGCCTCATATAACCAGGCAATTGTGTCCCTGGACATCCGTGGTTCACTTTCCAGGAGCTGACCAGAGCTTTCCCAGTAACTCCTTTATATGTTTTGATATTTTGCAGTAGCTCAGTTTCACCAGAAGTCCTTTAACATGTTCAACACATGGACTCAGTCAACTGTCAGTAATAAAGAGGGAAATACGTGGATTTATAGGGTCTTTGGGACAAAGACACTAAAAGGCGCATGCATGGGTTAATTTGTGACTGTCGTCATTTGATTCATTGCTGTTTGACGTGGAATAGGTAGCTACATGCCATCTCAGCTAACTCTACTGAGCAGTTTACTGTTTTATGGCTTTGCCAATCCATTCAGTAATTAGGGCAGTTCTAGTCTGCAGAGGACTTCCTTAACTCCTAGAAGGCTGAAAATGATAGCAAACAGGCCCACTGGAAATATAATTATTCTCACAATCATCTTGTGAACGTCTAGGCCAAAAGTTACTTTCTGAAGGACATACACTGTATTGTCAAAAGTATTGGGACACCCCTCCAAATCATTGAATTTAGATGTCCCAATCAGTTCCATGGCCACAGGTATCTAAAATCATGCACCCAGGCATGCAGACTGCTTCTGCAAACATTTGTTCCAACATAACTGCACACCCGTCCACAAAGCAAAGTCCATAAAGACATGGATGAGCTAGATTGGTGTGGAGGAACTTGACTGGCCTGCACAGAGTCCTGACCCCACCCCAACAGAACACATGTGGGATGAATTAGAGCGGAGCGAGCCAGACCTTCTCGTCCAACATCTGTGCCTGACCTCACAAATGCGCTTCTAAAATGAAAAATTACCATGAACACACTCTTAAACCTTGTAGCAGTGTTTCCCCTATATTCATTCAGGAGCAGCAGTGCGCCGCTGCTGAACGTCAGGTACAAACTTACACTAAGTGGTGCAGCCTACAAAAGACTGGCTGGAGGAGCTGAGGTTAGTAAAGCAAATTAGTGATGCAGACTAGTAGCTAATGTTTCTTCAGATGTTTTTGCATATTTTTTATATGAATGTCTACAGATAAATGTCAAAAGCTGTAAATTAAAAAGTCACAGAAGGCAAAATAAACAACCTTATCTATAATGATTCTGAGATCAGAATCCTGTGCCATAAATGTAAAATCACTGTGGAGAGCACCATAACCAACCAAATTACTTTGCCCAAATCTAATGGTTACAGTTTCTCCCCAGTAGACTGATCTTTAGGTGTTGTTTATGTGTTATCTGCTCTAGCTTATCCAACTATTTGTTCAGAGATATGGGGAAAAATGTCTCTGTGTTGTCTGTGCCTCTATGGCCGTGGCTTCCCACTCCACCTCCACCTGCATTCCACTCATCAAGACTCTGCAGTATATTAGCCCGGTCTTCACCTCACTCTTCGCTATCATCAGCTTACCTCAGTGAAATTTGCACTGCGGCCAATTCTCACGTATAGACAACTTTCTAAATTGTATTTTCTGTGTGATCCTAATTTTCCTTGCCCTCCCTATGCTCAGGATCACTGCCTGCCTGGAGATTCTGCTGACTACCACTGCCAGCTCACTGTCTGCCTGGAAATTCCCTCGTTGGTCTTTACTCCCTGGCCTGTCCTCTGCTCTGCTCCAACACCCTTTCAATAAACTGTATATTCCTGGAATAGAATGTGCTCTGAGTCTGCTTTTGAGTCCACCTAGTCGCTATAACATGTTGTGTTGGGGTTTTACAGACATACTACGCACACAAAATTCTGCTGCTACAACTCCATCCTAGGGGAGACACTGCTTGTAGACAGCACTCCCAGAAGAGTTGGAGTTGCAAGGGGGGGCCCTACGGACTAAGAATGGGATGTCATTAATTAACCTTCATGTGTCCCAAAACATTTGGTAAAAAAGTATACATTAGTTATGTTTAGGGAGAAACACTTTGTAGGGGTGGGAGAATTCATCGATTCTTCGATGCATCGCGATTCGGACGTGGAAGATTATTAATCGATGCACAAATGTCTAAAAATCGATTATTTAAATGTTAATTGATAACATAATGTTGACGGAACGCAAAAAGCGGAGCTCGCGGAAACGCAGCGCCCGGACCGTC
>JAPMOB010205850.1:0-18471 GCA_029875015.1 Lepomis gibbosus
ATCATGTATGGTAATTTGATGTATATTAGGGTGTAATGACATATTTAAAATGTAAAGATTTATAAAGTAAAACTAGTTGCAGTATTTAGTGCTGTTGCCTGCAATTTCCTAAATTCAAAAATAACTTTCATTCATGTATATAATGATGATATAATAATCAGCAAACCGTTGTGCTTAAGGTTAGATGCATGTCATGTGAAATCTTGTTCATTTCTGTTTGCAGTTCACGCTGTTTTTTTTTGTTGTTGTTGTTTTTTAGTAGCTTATACCTGCTACATTGAATGGTCTTGATTGCATTTATTCTTGTCATGTCACATTCAAATGATTTTGTTGCAAACTGCTTTGGCAACATTTTTTACCTAAAACATTCATGCCAATAAAGCGCATTGAATTGAACTAAATGTGATAAAAAATGTCTGTTAAATGATTTACCCGACACTCACCAGCAGAGGGCTCCAGCAGATGCATGAGGTGACCATGATGCCAACCAGCTGGACCACCATCTCAGTGTCATGAGACCTGGCTGAGCGGCGTTGGGAGCAGGTCCTGTTCTTTAGCCGGGCTCTCACTAGAGTCATCCCACTGATGGTGTTGCACACAAAGGCCAAGGCCAGAGAGCTCAATGCCAGTCCAGAGAACAGTATCACAAATGACAGATCTACCAGATCTATCGCTTTAGTGTCGTCCATCACCCTGATAAAGCACCATGTCCCCGGGTACTGGTTAGTGTAAGCACCCAACCTGAAGAAGGGTAAAAGGGCCACACATAAAGCCAGCAGCCAGATCAGGGCCAGTGCCATCTTTGTCCTTGCTGTGGTCACTAGACGAGCGTGCAGTAAAGGCCTGGTGACGCCCATGCAGCGCTCACCAGCCATGGCACAGCCTAGGAACAGAGGGCACAGGCCAAAGAACACCATGCAGCCTCCCAGAAACAGACAAGAGGAATCAGGACCACCTTCAAAGCTAGAGGCAGGACCAGGTGTGGACCCATTGCCTGCTGAGTATCTCCTCAGTACCAGGGCTCCAGGGATAACATGTCCAGCCAGATCTGTTGCCACCAGAGAGCTGGCAAAGAGCAGAAAAGTGGCCTTTGACCGCCGACGGAAGCGGTTGTAAGCCTTGGCTAGAATGATGAGAGCCACCACATTGAAGAGGATGCCCAGAGTCATGGTGAGGCCAGCCGAGGTGGGGTTCGGAAGGGTGACATTACGTGGCTCCGGAACCATGGTGGTGCGGTTAGAGAGGGAAGGTGTGTCTCCTCTGGTTAAGAAGATACTGAGAAGGAAAGAAACACGAGATAAGCACGCTGACTGACTGTATGGAAATTGTTGGGATGAGGAAGGAGTTTGAATATTATGTTTGACTTTTTAAAAAAGCAAAACCCTCCTGTGCATTGTAAATATTTTTTTGGACTCTACTCTTAGCTTTAAAATAACACCCCATTTTCAGGCATATAACCAACAGAGTGGCTAAGTTGCAGAACTCTGATATAGTTATTTGTGTCACTGTTAGCTTTATCAACAAAAAGCTAAAATGGAATATTAATCTGGGGGTGAAAATTCAACGATCAACACGAGTCATCCCCCATCTCCCTGCCTTCTCTCCTTGGAAAAGTCAAACTACAGCAACTTTAGCCAAAAGAAAACATATGATACCCTCTCCCCTTTATGCCCCCCTAATGATTTACATACAGTCCCTGTACAGTTTTTAAAATATTTTATATTAAGATCACTCTGGAGGATAAGTTCAAATAAGATATTTATTTTTGCAGTCTCAAGGGATAAACAAAGTGACTAAGCTTTAAAACACAACAAGTTAGCTCTCAGCCCCACTGAAGTTTAAGTATGAAGTTTGCTTTTCGTACAAGACATCATAGAAAGTCTGGACAAGTTTGAACAGTATCTGGTGAGAGTAAACCAAGTAGCAGACATTCTTCTAAAAGTCTTGTTACCGTGCAGTAGCAGTAATAAAACAGTCACTACATAAAATCATAAAATCCACACTGTGTGCAGCAAGTCATCCATACAAATCTGTGAAGCTTTGGTGAAAACTGCACACTTATTTAAGTACAGGCAATCAGAACTGTTTGTGTTAGATCAGACATACTTGACCCTTGCTGAGAGGGGACGCATGACCGACTAGCATATGAATAGTACATGCAATACATTTCATGCATAGATGAAACGTTAATATGTATTATGTTGCTGACTGTTTTCTTTTAAAGGGACTATTTAGTATTTAAACATGATTTTTACTGTAATTTTAATACATGACAATAATAATGTAATACATGACATGCCGTCTCCAAAAGGTAATATAAACAAAATAAATGCATAATAACTACATTAAAAACATAACTATCAGTCAAACAATACTTGTACAGTTAAACAAAGCATTTCCCTTCAAACAATCAATTTCTTTAGTTGTTATAAAAGCTACACTTTTTTTTTTAAAGTGGAAGTCAGTTTCATTTAATCAGCACTGTCAATGTTGCCGTAAAATGTTACCTTTTTTTGACCAAGGTTAACATTTGAATGGGATTAAAAAAGTGATGAAAAACAAATTGAACCTGGAATGATAGCCTCAGGGCATTCCATTTGGGTTTTGTATTTATCTTTACATGAAATATTTTGAACCTACCTTTGAAATAAGAAATCCATGAAGATGATCAAGATCACTTTGATTTTCACAATTACTCATAACTGAAGCTACTTAAAAATAAATTAATCCAGGTTCTTTTGTGATATCTTCTTGTGTTGTTCCAAAGTAAGAAGATTTCTTCACCTGCAGTGTTTCCTCATTCTGCAACTATGCTGAAACTCCTCTCTCAGAACAAGCTGCCCTCCCTGTAACATTGCTCATGCTTGTCCTCTGTTACACTGACTGCGGCTGGCTGCTTTTATACTCGGGAGCTGCAGCGCACTCACATTGCCTCTGGGCGTCTCAGTCAATGAAACCCGGTATCTTCCTCCCACCAGTGACTTCCTGGAGTTCGAAGAATCAATGTGCCACTCAGAGAAATCCCAGAGATGAATATTAATATTTAAATCCGGCTGCGTCGCCCCAGACTCCACCTCACCAGACAATTATGTGCGTAAATATTAAGCATATAACAACTACAACACAGAATTGAAAATAAGGGTTGACCTGCACCAAGGCTGCCGGAAAAGGTTCCTTTCACGTATTGCTTTTAAGAGCATTAATGTCGTTTTCTACTAAAATGCATGACACATATGCACAAAATGCATGACTCATATCACAGCTACAACAGAACTGTGTTTTAGTCCACTGGTTCATCCCAGATTACACTCTTAGTAAAGCTGTAGTAAAGCTTCACTTTGGGTAGTTGAACCTGCGTAACTTAGTTTTCCTGCTTTTCCTGCTCGAGGGACATGTCCCCTTGTTTGTTAATTTTACATGAATTAAAACACGCCCCTGCTCTAGTGAGCCTCATCTGAACAACCTCAACAGCCCTGTGGTCAGCCTTGTCAATGTTCACCAGCTGTGCTCCTGCCACTACAAACATCTCTCTCTGACACAGTCTAGCTGCAGCTGCAGCTTTGACTGCAAATGATTTTCCAGCGCTCCAGAAGACTGGCAAGACTGATGCTGCTGGGGAGAGGAGTTAATGCTCCAGGCCTCGCCTCAGGGGAGAAAGCACACTCCTGCATTTTAAATTGGTAAAATTATTTTTTTGGGAAGTGGGTAGATTGAATGTGCAAAATACTAAGGTGTCAAATGATGAAAAGATTCTCTGGTTTCCTTCATCACCTGTCAGGCGTATCTTTTTACTCATCTTCTTATTTCACTGTCACCTTGTGTCAACACAGTAGGGCTCTGTTGTAAGATTCTGTGCTAACGTAGCTACACAATGCGACTCTTTGTTCATAGACGCTGCAGATGTGTGTCGAAAGACATCCTATTTGACTGTGTTGAGGCGAGGACTGGAACATGTGTGCATGAACTCATGCACACCTGAGCTCGCTAAATGGAAGAACTCCATGTTGATGAATGGAAAGGAGCCACAGAGAAGAGATCTGCAGAGAGGGACGGGCCATTAGGATTAGGAGGCAGGAAGCAAGTCTGCTCTGCAAAAGAGCAAACCAAAATAGGAAGGCATGCTTATCGTGGGCCATTTTACATTGAAAGGAGCCAAAAATTGGTGGTGATTCAAATCGCTGTCACAAGTCAGGACAACAGATGTGCTCATTCTGCGAAACTGTATTTTTTTTCTTCATTTTTAAAAAATTTTATGATGAACTCATTGTATTTACAGTAACAAAAGTCTTTTTTATTTTACCGGAAAATGAGCTAATTTCAGATTAGTTTCCATAAAAAAACTGTGAAACCACTTGTTTAAACTGATGGAAACTGTGGAAAAATGTTTAGTTAAGGGTCTATAACCTCTGCCACAAAACTCGTTCCATCTCCGTGTGCACCATTGTCTGCCTGCAGACATAATCTTGGAAGAATGATCACCCGCTCATAGTCTATGGCTTCTCAGAGTAGCAGAGAAAAGGTTGTTGCTGCTGTATCTTCACTCCACATGGATGCTATTTACTTGTGTTGTCATGTTGGTCGCCATAAAACAGGAAACCACACGCCATAACAGCTGTAAATAAGTGGTTTTGCATTGTACACTTTAACTTTTCTGAAAACAACCCCCACCTGACTGAGAGGCCACAGATGTAAGGAGCACCAATTTGTCCAGAGCTGTGTTCTGGACTTTGACTGCCTCACTTAATTACACAGGAATCCACTGGCAGAACGGGCACTGCCCTGAACGAAGTGAAAACAGCCAGTGTTTTACAGAAACATCAGCCTTGCAGGAAAAGCCATGCATTCCTGAGGGTCATTGTGTCCATCTGAAAAACCAGCGCCCCTGTGCCCCTGACTGTTTGCCTAACATAAGACTCTTGGTGAATGGCCTTTCTCTGTGTCACAGTTTCAAATAACCCACAAAATCAGAAGAACATGGCAGCCTGGACACATGGTCGGCTGCAGTTTGTTTGTCACACCATTCTCTGCATTTCTGTAAAAAAAAAAACAGCCACAAAAATTCCAGGATTTATTTGTTGAAAACCTCATAATTGCACTTTCTTTAATCCAGACATTTTTGCAGAATTATGCATCACTGGGTTTTATATACAATCAATTGTTCACTGCAAGGGAAGTGCATGAAATAAAATAGACATTATCCTTGAAAACGGATTCAGAAGACAGTTGTTTTTCTTTTGTTGTTGCTGGTATTTCTGGCAAATGATCTATCTTCATAGGCACAGCTGGATAAATATATGGTTACTCGTGATAAATCTTGCTCCTTCATTTCGATAGGGATACTTTACGAAAAGTCATGCATCAAACAGCCCTCAGCCTGCCTACACCGTCCTGTAAAGGCTCATCCTAATCACCTCTTAGCTGACCACACTGGGTGAAAATATGTCCAACGCCTTTTCCCAGCAGAGAGGTGGTGGGGTCTTGGGAGAGAAGATAAGTTTGAGAGTTTTCTCTTTCTGAGGAACATTTTGGTTCAGTTCAGTCTGCAGAACATCTGTGTGTGGCCTCAGTTCTCTGGAAGTAGTGCATATTAGTTTTCCCTTCTTTTGTATTTTGCCCTTTTTTGGCAAAATAACAGAAAATCAGTCATTAGTAGATTACTTAAACCTACAGATCAAAAAGAGTTGCGATTTCTCTTATGGTTTAAGGTGACTAAAACAAAAAACAATAACAAAAATGTCTGTGTGGGGAGGCTGGCTGTATCTTCTGTTTCACTTTTTAAACAAACAAGACCCTCCTCTTGACTTACAAGCACCGAACATTATCTCTGTTTCAAACACATTAAACTGAAACGACTTGTTTAATCATGCACATTTGTGTAAATTGCTAAATTAATAAAAACAAACAATGTTGAATATTCCAAATAAGCACAAGCAACACTCAACCACTATTTTTAAATAAAGATCTACTTGTTTTTACTGCCGCTAAGTGACCTGAACACAGGTGGCAGCTGTAAAGATACTGAGGGACTTGAGCTGAAATAATAAGAGACATGAGCTCTCCAGAAAGTCTCATTAGAGAAATTTAGAGGGAGCTTCAAAATATCACTTTTATTTTATATTTATATAATTTCCTGTGTATTTAGGTTCCTGAAATAAATAAAAGGCTAATATTAAAGCACTTCTTAATGTGTGTTTATTTGCACATAACAATTTCAGACAGTTTCCAATAAACACACTGCTCTTTATTTCAGCTGCAAATCTGTGCAGAATTGATTTGTTGTCAAACGAGTTCTGTTCTGCGTCCTGTCCATCATACATGCCGGGCTGTGCCTGTAAAATCTCTGCTGCTTGGATGAGTTTAAGTCCATAAGCTGCTCACATCATCATTTCTGTCTTTCACCAGGCATATTTAAAGAATAAGGACTTCCTTCACTCACCAAAGTGTGAAATAGCTGCAGCACAAGAGCTAAGGCCACTTATCATTCAGTTATTGTATAAATCAAATGAAAACTCCATTAGTGAATATTAATGTGAAAGAACAGGCTCCATCCAGTATATGAGAGACATTGCATCACTCTGAAAAGGTCAGCCGCAGAAATGGAGAAGTTACCATTGCAGACGACCTTGTTGCATAACTCAATTTAATGCATACTATAAGTCTGGGCCTTCTGCAGTTATGGTGGTGAGAAATAATGCTGGTTTATAAGGCCGGTGATGCAAAGCGTGTGATTATGCAATGGTAAAGCTGTAGGATATGTGCATCATCAAGGTCCAGTGGATGTGTTTGCTGCAGTGTTTACTGAGTGCCGGTCAGCGCTCTAACTATAGATTTTTAATTATGTGGATTTATTTAGTCACTTTTATTATCATTACATACAATTGCAACGTTAACATTCAAAATCCAAGCTCACGGATGGAGAGAAAGTGAGTCTGTACTCGTCAGTATTTTCTCTCCATTGTGCCTTCAGAGTAGTAAAACACTGGGTTTTCTTACAGCTTCTTTTCCAATTCTACATAACAGTGACGTGGTGAGACTGAGCTATTTTAAACTTCATTGCTGGTTTTCCATCTTCACACTCAGCTCAAGGCAATGACATTAATCTTGTTCTTGCTTGCCCTTGCCCATAACAGTCTCCACATTGAACTGAATGGTACGCGCAGGGAGAAGTTTCAGGTGGTTTCTCCACTGGTATGAATTTGAGGTTGACAAGGGCAGAAAAGCAACTTCAGTAACTTGACTGGTTGATTACTTGTAATATTATGTTTAATAAATGGAGGGTTGTTTTTCTAATGCATATTTATTATGTTTTTCTAGTTTTATCATGTCAATAATGTAGCTGTACTGCTTGTTCAGTACATTAATTATCTACAATACCACAAATTTATTAAACCAGCATTTAGTTTTGCAGACAACAACAACAAGCTGATATTATTGTATTTATGGTCTCCGTCCATGAATGAAAGTCCGATATTCACTCTGCTTATATCTCTGATTTGTTGCTTATATCTCTGCTTATATCTCTGACCTAAACAATGAGCTGAAAACTGCTGTGAGGAGCTGAGGGGAACTGCAGAGATTGGTGGGGTCATCACTGTGAGCGACCCCTTTATGATTACATGTAACATTAGATCCAATGAGGAGAGCAGTTTTTAAGTAGTTTTTTTTAAATGTGACACCTCATAAGTTAAACTGATTAAAGCAAACATTGACATTTTAATGGGCAATGGTAAATTGTAGCCGCAAAGCTGCTTCCAAAAAAATTTAGTTTTTTCCAGTTTGCCTTCCTGCTTAACAGTACATACATACAAAGAGCCATGTTATGTAAAAAGAGAAAAAACATCATTACAAACAACAAGCAATATAAAGTATATTAGCTTAGAGTGCGGCTCCACTTCAGATCCTCTGATTATGCTTTCATTTCTCATCAGACAACTGGAAAGAGACCTTTAGGAAATCATAGGAAGATTTTCGCTCAAGTGTGAAGTCCAAACTGTCCTGTGTAATCATGATTCTTTTTTTTTATGCCGACAGTTTTTCCACGGAGGAGTCGAGTCACTTGCTGGACTGGTGTGCAGAGCCTCAAAGCTTGTCAACACAAGTCAAACATAATAGCAGAGCATGCTAGCAGAACAAAGACTGCTAACCAGGAAGCGCTGGCAAACACACGCAGGGGGAGGTTTAGTAAACAGGTCTCATTGGTCCAGGTGATCCATTATGTAAGACCAAATATATTCAGTGGTACCCATGTTTAAAGTTAATCTATGAAATCGAGTTATCAATCAAAAAACACTTGGGTTTTTTTTGCGTTGGCCCAATCTTCACAAGTTGCAAAATTAGCTTGTCAGATTCTTACTTCAGCACACAAATAGTGCTTCAATACAAGGTCCATAGTGAATATAAATTTCACAGCTGAAGTTGTTAAAAGAGATATTATATAAATGAGTAATTTGTAAGACAGAAAAGGTTACAATGCAGCTTTCCCATATTTCAATATCTTGGCCTGGTGTTATGTAAACTTCTTCACAAATATTCATTGAACTGGATGTGTTCTCATTGCTCTGCAGTGCTCTGCAGTGAGCTAAAGGTCCCTTTGTTGAAATCCAGGCTTGAGATCAACCTCTTGGATGGAAACACACTTAGCTTGTCCCATACAGTAAACCTCACCGAGGGGGCACACTGGCTCTTACAGAAGCAGCTTGTTAAATGGTAGAGTTTTGCACAGAGTGTTTCTTCTTTTCAACTAAGCATCTGAAAACCTGCAAAACTGCAAAATGAGAACTGCCCCCTTTTTTCCCCATATCAGTACACTTAATCACCAGCTTTACAGATTTACAGACGCATTACATAACAACACGTGAATACTGTTTTTATCATCATCTGAGTTCATTCCTTTGATTCACAAGAAGCTAAACAGAACAATTTATCTATTTAATGGACATTTTCAGTGTTTTTGCATGTTTATAGGCTAGTCCACAAACAAATCACATATACTTAACAATCCTGCCAACCATTCTCCAATGGACAGCAGCAACATAATGTGTATGTAATTTGTAGGACACAAACTAAAATATTTAGACTAAATCACATTTTCTACCCCAAAAATCAAAATGCTCATCTGAATCACATATATTTGATCTGGATGAACTAGAAAGCTGTAAAGTGGTTGACAGGAGAACAAGAGAAGGACCTGCAGGAATGAAGATGGTAAAGCATTTAATGAGTTTTTAAGCTATGTTTCAGTCAGCAGTTCACCTCTAGTTTGCGTCGGCAGGCAGATTGGGTCTCTGCTAGAATAAAAAAAACATCACACTACAGTCCAAATAGCAGTCATAGCAAAGGACTGCTCATGTCTCTAAAGTAAGCCTTGCTGCCCACACAGCTGCATAAATCAAGCTAATGAAGTGAATTCTGTGTAATTATCTAGTTTACAGTTAGTCTGTAAATTCCATATTAGCTCATGTGTTATGCACGCTTCAGTGTACAAACACACAATAACCAAGAACACCCACAGAGAAATGCATGATTTCCTGGAACACTTTTGGCTAAGTTGTTTTTAGAGGATACTTGTCAAATTTGTCAAACAGAGGGAACCTTTAGTGAATCCTTTTTATCATTTACAACACGATATCTGTATGGCCATTTTTGCCTGAAAAAGAAAAGAAGTGATGCAATGTACTGACAAAAATGAAAGATGATATGTCAACATTAATGAGACACATATGATCATTAGATGCAAATTGATGAGTTAGTAAGTCCTAACCTGATTTGAAAATCATGACCCAAAAAATCAAAATTAGAAATAATTGCATAATTATAATTTTTAACTTCAATCCAATTTTTTCTATGCATTCTATCTGTGACAGTTTAATATGTGAAGCCTCTTGGAAAAGACATTTAGCTAGTAGTGCAAAAACAGGAAGGTGGATGAAGAGATAACAGGAAGGCTTGTACTTACAATATAATTGCACATCATTCAGGGGGCTTTCAGTGCCAGTCTATTCAAAAGAAACAGATTTTTAAACAAAACAGTAGCATCTTGTGCTATCTTGTGTATGTTTACTGATGATGACCATGTTCATTTCACGGGAACGATCTTTTTGAGGCAAGAATGGCAAATTCTTCACTAAATATTTGCTGTAATATTGTTCGCTCACGCACCTACCAAAATGTTTGTGTATGTGTGGCAGCACGACATGTTCATGGCCAAAAGTGAGTTTAAAAGTCAGAGTGTGGCTTGAACTGGCTGGTTTTGGTTCACAGAGTTGTCTACAAACATCTCATAAAGGCTTCATTCACAGAGTGCCAGCCAGAGAGTAATGGACTCGGCTGCCTGTGGCCTCCTCGATTGAGACCAGATGCTACAGATACTTCCCTTTGCAGCACATAAGCCCAACATGGCCCCTCTGTCTGTTCTATCTCCTCATGTTGCAGTTGAAGACTGACGAAAATATGAATTTTACCTGTCTGGAGTTATTTTATACTGCACACTTAAGTGAAAACAAGGTGTGGCTGAAAAAGAGGTTTGACAGTCCACTTACTGGAATATAATACTAATGGTACAGTGCATCGTGTGTTGCTCCACTAGCTGCATTGCATATTGGGACTGACCACTTGCCATGACCCATATCCCCTTTACTTACCACCCTGTTGTCCTTAGTCTTTGGCTTTGGAAGTAAAACTACGTCAGGTTACTACGGTAGGCCTGTTAGCCAGTGTTCTGCAGATTTATGCTACCTTTTGACCTTTAAACATGAAAATTATCTTTAAACAAACCTTAAGTGGCTAGCTTGTTGTGTATGGTGTGGTTACGGTTAGGGGATCAGCACTAATCCCCTAACCTTAACCACAAATTAATCCCCTCAAATTTTCAGAACAGTGGTCATGCTAACATTTGCAGCTTGTGTTAGAGAAGAAAAACACACTGTTTATTCCATTCCTTACACCTTTGCACTCTTAATATCGGTTCTGCGTGGGGAGGACTCCAAAGCTTGACAGGCCTGCCTATTGAGAAGAAGCTTGAAGCTTCTCTTGAAAGTTTAAAAACCTAAAAGACCAAATTTAATAGTTCAAAAAGTATTCTGAGCAATTATTCATCTTACCAACTCAGTGTACTGCATGACCTGACCACAAATCTGGAACCACAATAAATAATGCACTGCATAGCAATTATGCTAACACAGGCTTGTGGTCATAAATCATTAAGTGCCCATATAAGCTGTGATGCATGTATTTGTGCATGACAGCTGATTTGTCACATTTATGTATTGGCACACATTGGGGGGATTTTGAAGACCAGTTTTCATAGAAACTCAAGTAGCTGCTGTGCCTATGTGAAGTAAAGTCATTCTTTGTCCATATCTGGCACTAGATAAAACAATAACACCATTGAAAGATAATATCTCTCCTTGTTCCTCTCACTTTCCTTGAAATGACAAACAGTTTGATTTGTAGTCATTATCATTTCTGAAGCATTCATCCAATCACCTGCTGCAATTTCCTTTTGACCTCCAAACATAATGAGCCCTCCTCAGGGGGGTGCTCTTTTACTCAAGCACCATAACAATGTGGGACACTTCCCGGATGTCCTAATTGCATTTTTCTATTTACAGAAGTCCAAGAGTTACACTTTCTCTTATACAATAACAACATGGAGGAGCACAAGGACAATGCACACACAGAAAACCTTCTTAGAAATGATGTTGAGAAGCTGAGAGAAGTGGACAAGAAGACAGGCAGACAGGCATTGCTGTCAGTGTGTTGGCATCTGTTGATATAGCAGTAAGAGTGGCCCAGAGCTCAAATACTCACTGACTGAGTGTTTGATGTTCCAGTTTTGGATGATGCTGCAAATAAGGTTGTCAGAAGCTGCAGGGATATGATTTGTTACATTGATGTTTTTTAAGCTTGCAGTGCAGTTGTGAAAGTCAAACCGGAACTGAATATTATGTGTGACGAATGCTTAGACCCCTGGAGAGACCATACAATTACCATCAGTGTATTGGCAAATATGGATGGTTAATCCCACTCCTCCCGCTGCTTTTAATAGCCAAAGTGGCAAGCTTATTTCAGCCAATGGTGTGGTTCCACTGATATGACGGTCTGCATGTGTAGTGGAAGTATAACCGGTCCGGAAAAACGCTTTTTACCCCTTACTTTGAGGTAAAGTTGTCAAAGTTTTTCAGCAATTTTTATTAGATTTTATTGGTGATTCTATTCATGTAGTTTTTATGTCTCTGTGTAGTGCAGTTCTTGCTCCCTCCCCATTCATTCAGATAGGAGCCTTGTCTTGTCTGAAGGCGTTGCCAAGATGGCTGCCGAGTAGCATGATTTGCCTACATGGATGTTGGCGGTACTTACCAGCATGCTAACAAGTTCACAGTAACAATAGTAACATGTTCAGCATCTTAAGTTTAGCATGTTAGTATAGTAACATTTGCTAACAAAAAGTTGAGATGAGACTGACGGGAACAGTTTGACCTGATAGTGGTGCTAGATAAAAAGTTGAGTGATCACCAAAGTTGTTATATTCAGTCTGAGGAGAACATGAATGTCTGTACCAAACGTCATGACAATACATCCAATAGCTGTCTGAACAGTTATGACTTAAACACTTAAAAACAAGTGTCAATCAACAAGTGTCATCAGAGCATCCCTGGTCATTGGGATTGATCCTCTGGGGAGCATGAATGTACAAAATTCCATGGCAATTAAAAAAAGATATTTCAGTCTGAATTAAAAGTGGTGGACCAACAAACCAACTTTGATGTCCATTGATTACAAAATGTAATCTGTATATCCTCCCCTAGTAAAACTGGCTCGCCCATTACAAATACCTTAAGTGATTAATTTTCAGCAGAAAAAGCGTGTCAAGGTATTTGCGGCTTCCAGTCCTAAAGGGAAATCGGTTGTAGACAAGAGATAATTTGGAGTTTACTGGCAAATAGGCATGTCTACTCATGTGCCAGCTGGCAAAAAGGCAATCAGGGTGAGAATGAGGTAATTTGCCCAATGCCTTTTAGATGGGGTAATGCTGAGTCAGCCTGCTAAATGCACGCACCAGGGGAAGTCACCATCATGATAATTTATTGATCAAGCAAATGGTTTTTCAGAAAGGATAGCTGCAATAACGCTACCCAAAAGATGGGAAGAAAGAGAGCTCGGAGTCAAAGGTGGGACTGTCAGATAATGACTTTTAACAATAGGGTGTTTTCCAAAACAGCGGGTCCTTGTCTGGATACCAGACAGAGAGAAGTCTGAAAGACTGTAACCTAGAGGGAAAATAACACATTCAAACAAACCACTAAATCACAGTCCTACTGGAAGCATAAACATGACATGACTTGAAAAAGACACTTCAGAGGAATCCCTCACACTCGGGGGTTGTGGAAGGGAGATTTCCATCAATCGTGGTCTTTTCACATTGGAATCTAAACAAAGTCAAATACTGAGCTTTTTCGTGCAGGATTAAGAACAGCCAGAAGCCTGAAATATGTGTTTGTTTTGGTGTACCAGTCCCGTTTTTTAGCCTGACGTCTAGTTCTCTCATGATTTTGAATGGTGGGAGAGTGTCGCTGCTTTGGTTGCTTAACTTCAACACACTAAACTATGTGTGCCAGTTACAGTGTGCCATTACAAAATAAATCATGCTCTTTCGGGATTGTCAGATGAAAAGACAAGGCTGAAATAAGAAACAAAACATGCATGTTATCAGTTTTTAAATGAAAACCATGAAAAAGAGCTTGTATTATATTTTATAAAATACAACATTACGTTGCTGTTACAAAGCATGTGTGCTGTACACTCAAGTGGTGTAACCTCGTTTTATGAAGCCAGGGGAAACAAATATTTAATCTTCATTGTGTGAGAACAATAACCACTTAAGATATACACACACATGTCCATACTGTCCATGCGTTGCCAACTCACTTGATGGCTTTCTTTTTCTTTTTGCAGCACAATGACTCAAGTGTTAATAAAAGGACTTCTAGTGGAAGCCTCGCTCCCAGATTTGTACAGAGATAAACAAGGGAGGGTCTGAGCTGCTTTTCAATACTTCTTTTCTTAGGCCGCTGTGGAGCTCGATGAGGGATGCATGCTCCACAGCCTCAGGCCAAGGGTCCCAGCGAGGTTTGACATCAGTCAAAAGAAAGAATTTTTGAGGGAGGAAAGCAAGATAAAAATCACTGTACAAACACTTTAAAGCAGTGGAAGGAATTGATTATATAGACATAACATCTACCATAATCTGCATGTCGAGCAAACAACCTTACAAGTTGTAGGCTAACTGAGCATGGCTGCAGAACAATATATATCTCTAGCACATCCACTGTGTAGTACTTCTCTAGTGTGTAAACCGGTCGCTATCAGAGCTCATGCTAACATTGGCAGCTCTATCATGCTATTAATTGGATTTGGGTAAGTTTACACTCCAGCAACCCCAGTCAATGGGGTAACGTGCATGCTAGTAAACAACATTTGGTGTAGCATGCACGTAAGGTTGTTGTCCAGGTGGAAATACTAGAGAAAAGAAACAGGGTGCAGTGAAAACAGCAAAAGTTGTAAACATTTGTCATGAAGACTCTTTGATGGGACAGGCTGGAACATCAAATAGTCAGCTGGAGACATAATTTTCATCATGGAGCTAGCATCAGTTTAATTAGCTACGTAGAGCTACTGCTGAGAAAATCTGCTAGTTTTCATTTCAGCTGGAAAAATCAGTGCCTGCAGCTATAATTGAGAGACCTGCTTTAGCTACCCCTTTCTGAAATCAAGGCCCCTTTGTATCAAAAAGAACTAAGAATCCATCCATCCATCGTCAACCGCTTATCCTGTGTACAGGGTCGCGGGAACTAAGAATCTCCAGTAATAAATCTGCCACCATTATCACCAGTAACTAAGAGGACAAGGCTTAATAAAAAGTCAGCTGTCTGTTGGTTTCTTCAGTGTGAATGACTAATATCACATTATACACATTTAGAAAATGCTGATTTGTGCAGCTTTAACTTAAAAATACACAGTCTGTATCGTAACGCTGCTCTGTTGTTTTTAGTCTTAAACTGATAAATTAAGATATCAGCTGTCGAATAGGAGAGAAGTTTTTAAAAACACTAATAGTGGTTTGAGTTCTTACTAAGATGAAAAGCTTTTCTGTGGTAACCAGGGGCGGAATATCTCATTTCTCCATAATGATCCAAATGGTGAGTCAGACATTCGGATAGCATTTAGAGGAGGGACAAATTTATTCTTAAAGCCTCGTTACTCATAAGTTATGTTCCCCTTAGCATGTCAATTCCAATAATGGAATTGTCCTCCCCATCACTGGAAGTAGAGTAATTAAAAGTCTCAGAAAGCACCTGGTACATTCTTACAAAGCAAAGTCACTACTGTATCCGTCCAGCATCAAATTCTTCCAATCAAGAATTTAACCACTGGTTTTTCTAGTATTGAAAACAGCAGCCGTAACAAGACCCTCAAATTAGGTTTTATGAATATCAGATCATTGACTACCAAAGCCTTACTGATAATCATTTAATTCTGGAGCATATTCTAGACATGATTGTTTAATGTGAAAACTAAAACCAAACCATAAATTAAGCTTCCCCACCCACCTAGACCAACTCCCATGCTGGCAGGGCCATAAGTCTGAGGTGTTGCTTTATTCTATTTTCGACTTAATCTCCAAATACGTAAAGAAGTGTAATTAATTTTAGGCTCTGGTATTCAAAACATCAACACTTTACATTTCTTTGTCCAAGTGGATTCCACCTTGTGGTACTTTATAGACCACCGGCCCTTATTCCCAGTTTTTAGATTTTATCTCTTAGATCTTATTACTCACTCTACAGTAAAAGCTTTGGCACTCATTAATTTCTCCTTTGGTTTCACTAAGTTTGTGCATGAACCTACGCCCAGCAGTGATTACACACTTAATTTTCTCCTATGGGATAGAGGTGTCTGCCCCGGATGTTTCTAATTAAATTTGAAGTGGCAGCCTGTCCTGCTAATGTTGTCACAGATGTTTTTACCACTCGCCACATTGCCAAAGCTATTTTAATGGCACTTAATGAACAATTGCTTTCAGTCTTCTTTCTCGACAGCAACAGAGCCTGTTGAAAATTGTACTAATGGCCAAAACACAGCCATGTCAAAAAGGTTTACACCCTGCTCTTAAGCAGGCTTGCAGGAGACTGGAGCATCATGTTTGATATATGAAATGATTGTGTCTCTCAGCCTAAGAATGATCACGTGTGGATAAATGTGGCGGCTGAAAACAGTCGTCATTTGTTCTCAGTTCAGGGCTTGGCCCATGGAGTTTACGACATAAAAAAGCAGAACATGGCAACGTCGCTTGTGATCGTATGACCACACGACAAACAATGGGGAAACGCTCATTCAAGTACAAAAGATGGATGGAGATAATGATTGGCAGGTGAAACTAATCAGGGAGGGGCAAATAATTAAACCAGCGGGAAAGCCTGGGTCATCAAGACTGTTAAATTTATTCTGAACAATTTTTAGAATATCATTTGTCACTGTCTGCTGCAAAACCTTTTGTACACACAATGATTTTTCCCCACCTGTCTTACTGCGTAACAACCTGGTCACAGGCAGGTGTGACTACACTCAAACCTATGTATTCATGTAACAAACAAATTTTAAAAGTGCTAGACAAAAAAACCTAAGGATTATCATCATTGTAACATCCTGAAAAAATATGATCTTCTGAATTTTAATCATTTCTTATTTTATTCGGACACATGTCTAATGTTTAAAGTTATTCATAATCTTGCACCCCCTGCTCTTAGAGGATGCATAGCATCTTCTGGCAGTGGCAGTAGACGAATCAAGTAGGGTTGATTTGGTACGGCAATTTAGGAAGACAACCTTTGGTCAATCCGCCTTCTCTCTTACTACTTTGTAAGTAATGGGGAAGTGGAATTCCATACCCACAAACATTAGAAACTCAGGAAGTTTTGCAGTGTTTAAAGCCAGCCTCAAACTTTGACTAAAATCAGCACAAGAGTGTCACCATTAATGATTAAATTGTAATTTCTGTATTCTGTATTTGGTGTATATATCAAACAGTTTTAATCGATTTCGAATTGATGGATAATATGTATTTTGTAATTTGATGTAGTGTATTTGTTGTTTAGTGGTTGCTTTCTGTCGTTTGTTTTGTTTTGTCTACCTGCCCAGGGACAACAGATGCAAATTAGATATTAGCTAACTCTGGTGCAATTGTTTTAATTGTCTGCTGTCCCTGTCAAATAAACAGTAAATGAAATAAAACAGGAAATGAAGAGAACAGACACAAGAGGGAAGGAAAAAAACAGTAAAACAGGAAGCGAAGAATAAATGACACAATGACAAAACACAGAGAAGAAAACACGGAGACAGTAAGTAAGTGAAAATAGACACATGAGGACTGATTTATCAAAATAGAACAGGAACTACAAGGATCCCAAAACCATGACACTCCTGTCTGTCCACAGAGTTAAAAATAAGTCAGCTGGTGGCAAGGACAGTCAGACAGTCTGAAACCCAAAAACTCTGCTTTAACTTTGAATTAGTACCTATCCTCCCTATATATTTCAGGCCTCATACCTGTTACCACTATACTTCCTTACTTTCTTATAGTCTATGTTTGTCCTGCTGACGAGAGGTCAACTGACAGACTGAAAACGTTTTGGTACTGACTGCATTTCTCAAACCCCCTGCTGTTCTTGTTTCTGTGCTCTATAAGCTGCCAAGCTGTGCAGGAGATTCAGCTTTCTCTTCTCTGTTTTGCATCTTATCACAGCTTTGTCTCCCTCTGTGTGTTGTTCTTCCTCTCTGTGTGAATGCTGAAGGCATCCTCTGTGTTTGTGTGGCCTGTGCTCTTTCCAAGTCTCTATGGTGGACAGAAGGTAGTGTGGTTCCTATTTAGATATGGGGCAACACATGGACCTGCTCACTTGTCCTCCTGGATCCATCTTCTTCACTTATGCTTTACAATCTACACTTAACATTTCTGTTAAGGGGTTTTTTGGGTGGGGGAGTTTTTCCCCATTCCAGTGGAGCGTGTAAAGTGTAAAGCCTCTTGAGGCAAATTGTGATTTGTGATATTGACCTGTATAACTAAAACTGACTTGACTTCAGCAAGGTCAAATAAAGATTTACAGTGTTCGTTTTAGAGGCTTGAATTCATTTTGCCACGTTAATCTTCTCTCTGACAGAAATTACTGTGCAACTGTGCGAGTCCCTCCTGTATTTTTCCTTTTGTGGTCAGGCTGCGGCCCCTGTGTTAATCCATACAGCTGTGGAGTCTCACTGAAGACTTCCCCCTCCAATGCACAAAAACAGTCATGAAGTCAAGCACAAAGGGCTAGCTGCGCCTCACTAAACCAGACTCTTGTAGTCTGGAGAAACGATGATAAAAGCTCATTCCTGGATCTTGACGTCACATATTTCCTGTTCTGCCTTTTTTTTTGG
>JAPMOB010205850.1:18517-55979 GCA_029875015.1 Lepomis gibbosus
GTACTAGTTTGGGTGAGATCTGGATCAGGAACGACAGGATAATGAGAGTAATGAGGGGCCTCAAACCATCCGAATGTGGATCTTCTTCTTGGTTTATCTATAGAAGTCAAATGCATTAGCATACCTTATGTGTACAGTATATTCACATTCCAGGCATAACAATATAAGGCCGAATGACTTGTCTCTCAGAATCAACTCCAGCACCATGAGTGCAACATTTATTATAATAAATTTAATGGTAACAATAGCCACATAAGGTTAATGCAACATAGCAAAATTCTGCTTCTTGCATGTTCGTAGCCCCCAACAGCCCTGGTCTGAGTGGATTACTCCATTGCTCAACACCCCAGGAAATGGGCAGATCTTTGAATGTAGAGTAATTTAAAAAATTCCAATGGGAAATCGTGAATGAGAGGTGTGGTTAATTTGAACTGCTCGCTTATGTGGCACCATCATCCAAAGTAATTTGGGCAGAGATATTTCTGGTGCAAAATTTAGCAACAGTGGGTCCACAGTATTCTAAACAATGTTTACTTATGTTGTCAGGATTTGAGGAGGAGTGCAGAAGAGATGAGCCCAAACGCAAGACACCAAGGCAGAGATAAGGTACAGGGATTTTAATCCGCAACAGGCAAAACAGGAAAATCCAACAAGCTGACGGAACACGCTTCCACACAAACACGACTGAGTGCAACACACCTCACTGCAATGACTAGAAACAGACTGAGGAAACAAACAAGTATTTATGCACACATGGGTTAACGAGCTGAGAGGGAACAACACAGGTGACCGGGATCAGGTTAACGAGGCAGAACTAGGACACAGGGTTGAGATGCAGAGCGAAACCTAAGAGACAAGACAGATACTAAGTAAACTTAAAGATGTGGATGAATAACATAATAAACAAGACTACACCGAAATACATGACTGACAGGTACAAAGTCAGCTAAACAGAACCAGTAAATGAACAAGGGAATACACAAGACCAGGAACCAAACACAAACAGGAAACATGGACCAACTGCTAAGTTTAAACTAAACAGGAACGCAACAGGGAGTTTAACAAAAGGCGTTAGCAACACCACAAACAGGGACCGAACTAATAACAGAGTGGCTAAGGACGACAAGGTAACAGGACAAGACTGACAAACTCAACCACAGACTAAGATAACTGAACAGATGAACACAGAGAGATAATAACCAAACAAATAACAAATCAGGCAGAGCTCACAATGACAGACTGGACACAGGACAACAGACCGGACTGAACCCTAATACAAAACATACTAAGTAACAGATACTGAACAGATCAAATATAAGAAAAACTCACAGAGGGCTAAACTTAAACATGGCCGATGTGACAGAATGTGACATGTGTTGCTTTAGCTGCCAAATGTTGATGATCCTAAAGACCCATGTGTAAATTTTAAAATATGACTGACTACACCAACCTTGAGGGAGGTTTTCAGGTATGATTTACAATCTTGGGTCTGTGGGTTTTGGCTGTAGATACATTTATGAATATTCCTAATAGCTCTTCCCTATATAATTGATTGCCTTCCTCTCAGACATGATGGTCCAAACTCCAACTCTGTTACACTGTCACCAAATGGACCGTTGTTACTTTGATCAAAACAAACAGCCTGGAGAATTCTCATGGTGTTTTCAGACCAAACTTGAAGCAAATTTTTTGCACGGCACGATTGCATACAAAGTCAATGCATAGACTCGACATCATAATGTGTCTGGGCGAGCTGAAAATGTTCCAACATGAATGAAAAAAATGGGTGTGATGCTGAGCTTCTCCTGACGTCACAGAGAATCAGAAACGTATTGCTACCATCTGTGGGCACCCAGGGATCTACAATTCAAAGCCTCCACTGTACAGACACGGAACAAAAAGGAGAGGGCTTGGAGAAAAGTGAGAAAAACCATAGGACTACATGGAAAGTTCTGAAAGTACATATCCATTACTTGATTCCAGCTATTGCCGTATTTGTGCAAGTAGTTTGGTTAGCTGCACAATAATTGTGGAGGTGGATCTCTATGTGAAAGTTACAAATTTAAGTCTTATGTACGATGGTATTGATCCTAAACATTTAATGAGCCACTTGACTTAACTCTTCCCCCTGATGCAACAGCAAGTTCCCCTGATGCAACGGTTTTAAGAACAGAGAATGGGTGTAATACATGTTTGTGAAATTTTACAGCCGCAAGAAAATATAAACAACCCCAAAATACTTTTGCAGCATCACCACTTGTACTTGTACTGGTGTTATTTTTACTCTTTCTCCTCCCTCTGTGTTTAAAATTGAGCCGTCCTGTTCAAAATCACATCTATGACATCCATGACTATGTCTCTCATTGCAATGTAAGAAGGATCCATTACGGAGCCATTAGTTTACGTAATTTGTTATTCCCAGCAATCCTCACAATCTTTTCTCTGTTCAGCCTTTCTGCTCTGAGAGGAGAGACTGCAGGTCAAGCAGGGATAGATGCAGGCAGGCTAAACACAGCGCATGCTGAAAATGTTGAGTCTGAATAAGTCATTACATTTTTGAAAGGCACATTTTAAATCTGGGTCAAGGTTCAAGGAGTCTTTATTATCCCGAGTGACAATTCATTGTGCAGTAGCAAAATGTAGCATAAATAACACATTTACAAACAACAACCACCATCAGTAAGAAACAAAAATAAATACATACTACACAGACGTTCCACATCTCACATTGATTTATTAAAAAAGCCTATCGCAGCAGGAGCAAAAGAGTTTTTGTGTCTGTTTGTCCTGCATTCAGGCAGACAGAATCAACAACATGAAGCAGCTGTTCAGGGGGTGACTTGGGTCGGCCAGGACCGACTGTCTGTGTCTACCGTGTTCCTTTTTAAATCTGACAAAGGATGTTGAATTTTCTTCCCATCTCAGGACATCTTGTTGCCATGACGCGCCAAAACTAAACATCCTTTTGTTTAAGGAAGCACTGGTTATATCCTCCCTTCCTATGCAAAGGTTAGCGGAGGTGTTAGGAGTGCATAAAAATGAAAAAGAGACCTCACTGCTTGCTAATCTTTTAAGGAAACTGAAATGAGATGCAGCATGGGAGTTAAAAGACTCCTGAGAGTATGACTTACTACTCTCACTGGCAAAACACACAAACATCTGGAGGCTGAAATCGAGTCTAAATAAAGTTAGATCAAACAATGTTAAATCAGACATGATGTCAACTCCCTGATAAAGTCTTGATGATGATGGATGATGATGATAGGCCTGAATGGTATTCCCATGATTTGAAGAAAAACAAACACACAATCACGACATGAGTGAGTCCAAAAATATGACTGAACACTCCACAAATCTTTAATCAACACTTTTATTGATCAGATCCATGTAGTGAAAAGCATGTTTTGTTGTGTTGTAGTCAAACACGGACTAAAAAGGTTTGGCCATTGCAGTATTACACAATCTAACACATACCCGAAACCTCAGAAGAGTAGGTAGGTCCATTAATACTGCTGGTGTAATTCTTGTTGAACTATGTTTACCCAGACCCAGACTCCATATTATTTCCACTGGCTCCACCAGCACCTGTGCCTTCATTTGGCACAGAAACATCTCAGTAATTGCGCCCATGGAGCACATGTTTGGCCCCATTTGAAACAAACAAACTCTTTTTCCTGTAACCGGCCACTGATAAAAATACTTTATGTGTGAAAATAAATGTGCAGTAAAAGAAATGGAGCCAATGAGTGAGAGGAGAGGTACGCAGCTGGGAATTTATTGGAATCATATTTCTTTCATGTCCATACACAGGGCTGTTTCTTTCAAACAGAAGAGGACGGACACAGTTTAGCAGACACATTCACTGGATATTGAATTGTGGTGACTTGGAAGACATGGGAGAATATAGACGGAAGAAAACATGTAGAGAACAGTGATGGGAAATAAATGCTTGTTTTTGTGTAGACATTAACTCACCAACACTACTGTTAAAGTCACAGGTGCTGTAATTTTCTCACAGGCAGTGAAGAAATGAAATGCAACATATGCACAGTTTACAGAGACCTACATAAGAAAGAGACAATGGCCCTAAGCAGTGGATTATAAAATCACTTGTAAAATATTGTAAACAAAACCTCAATTAAGTTTGAATGACAGCTCTATAGACTTGATTCCTAATTACAGAAAAAAAATTACCTCAATCTCTTGAGGTAAAGTAAAATAAACAAAAAAAAAATGAAAAGGCCGTTGACGACAAATAACTGGTAAAATCATTAAACTCGGCCCCAAACTTTCCCAGAAGAAGAGGACAAAAGGAACAATTTATATATTTTTAGAAGGATAAATCAGGCTATGTAGATCCTGCTTCCCATAGTATACTTTTGCTACTCATTTCAAGATGTTTGTTCTTACAAATTCTATGTACTGTTTCACTGTGGCAGACTGACCATCTAAAATAATTAGTACTTGATTTTTGGTTTACTGAAGGAGGAGTCTGACGCATAGTGAGACTACAATCCTAGTTCTGTCACCATTTAATCACTAAGTAACTTGAAAACCATTTACCAGTGACAGGAATAGATGAGTAGAAAAAGAAGCACCAAAGGCCATAAAAGAGAAGAAAAATGCCAAAACTCAAGATAAAGGCCTAATTAAGGAAAATGGAGACAAGAGGACACATACTGTATACAGTTTGATCATCATGGGAATGAAAGATAAAGTTTGCTAACGCCCCTCCAGATGATAGAATGTGACAGAATTTTTTTAAAATTCCTATTTGATCGCATAGTTTCTGAAAGTAACAGGGACTGAAACTAATTTTAAACTCTATCAATACGACAAGTTAAAAAAAGACATAAAAAAGACCTCAATATGTTAATTAAAGAGACGGGTATGTACTTTGTTAGGAGGAACCTCCAAAATTTTACTCATTATTCAGCCACACACAAGGTGCACTTCGGGGTAGACTGTTTCATAATGAACTTCAGATAGACAGACAGAGGATGAACAACAGGAACAGCATATGTATCAGATCACAATGCAGTAAATTGGAATAAGAGACCAAAGAGAACATTATGGAGAGTAAAACTCAGTATTTCAATGAGACTAATAAAAGAGATAAAAAAAGATTAGTGACTGTGTAAAATATAACAAGAATGGCCAAGTAGGCCCAGCCCATCAAATAAGACACAATTAAAGCAGTAATGAGAGGAAGAATAATTTCAAGAACAGCAAACTTCAACAAGACAAAGAGGATAAAAAATGATGATTTAGAGTAAACACTGAGAAAACTAGAGCAACAACAAAGGACTGACAAACCAGATTAAAGAACAAACAAACCAAATAGAGAACATCTCAGACAATGAATTAGAAAAGAAACTGAGACAAAACAAAGACAAACAAGGCGCCTCAGTGCACAGCCAACGTTAAATTCAAGACACAAGATCAGAGACCCTTTAACTGATGAAATAGTCTACGAACGAGAAGAAATTCATTAAGCTTCAAAGATTGCTTCAGATACCAGTAAAGTGAAAACAAATAAATGCCCGATTGGTGATGGTTTTCTAATTGAATGTTAAAAAATCTTTGATATTTAGAGTTTCCTGGAGTTTTTATATATTAGAGTGCTAGCGAGGCTGAGGTTTTAATAACCAATGTTAGGTGCGTACAATCTTTATATAGACCCAACTGCTAAATAAAGATCATTGGCTATCTGACAGGCAGTTTTAAGCTGTTAAGAGGCACTCGTTCCTTCCTCTTTTTGCAATATTAATATGACCTGTGGCTCATGCTATCAAACAAAACAAAGAGCTGAAAGGAATCAATAGCAAAAGTGGAACAGCTAAGAGGACTTTTTATAGATTATATTATTACCTACCAAACATCTGGCAATTATACGTTCTAATGACAGTTAAAAATCACACAAACACAGGTACTCTCTCTTTAATGGGTCACTTTGGTGTTTTTTAACCTGGACATTATGTTCTCATTTGTGTCTATATCATAAATGAGCACAACATTTTCTTGAAATTGGTCTAGTGAGTGGCGTAGATTGTTTTTCCGAAGAAGTCTGACAACGTTATGGAAAGAATCCCAACAGAGTAACTATCTCGCTTTGTTCAAAACCAGATACCTTCACAAAAATGATAATTTTTGCAGCGGATGCAACAAACTTCCACTAGCTCTAAAAGACGGAGAGAATTCAGATTGAAGAATTTTTAAAAATGTATTTATATCACAAAATAAACAATTGACAGTCATTCACATATTTTCTGGTCATGGAGTACAAACATTCTGGGACAAGGTTGTTCAGCTTCTTGAGGACATTTTATGTGGACATTTTAGGTACTCAGTGACATTATTCAAGAGAAAGATCCATCTCTTTAAAATAGACATGCACATAAAATGGCCTTCATGAGAAGTGAGGTTGAACTCTCCAGTGGCTGGACATTGTAGAGGAAATGTAGGCCTACTCCATGGAAGAACAAAGTCATTATCTACCTCAGCGGTTCCCACAATTTTTAGGCAACGCACCCTACATCTCTCTGGTTGCTGCACCCACAAACCCCCTCTGTCTCCCTTTTTTTCCTCCTTATTTATATAATTAGTTCTTTATTCGCTCAATGTCCCGCCCACAGCACTATCTGATTGGTTACTTGTCACAAATAGGCCTAATAGCCTATCAACACTTTGTGCCTTTGTGTTGAACAGGAGGCAGCTGATATTCCTGAAGGTATCAAAATCTGATGATCTGTTTCTATGATGACGTGCACGGACGAGCAGCGCAGTGTCCCTGTTACACCAGTGTGAACATGCCCAAAGCCACAGCTACGGGGTTTCAGCCTGACAGAGAGAGGGAGCGGGAAAGAGGTGGGTGCGTAGCCATTTCCTGTCAGCTATGTATTAATAATAATGTTTTTAATTTTAAAGTCAGCTTTTCAATTCAGGTTTGTATTTAATGAAAAATTCCACAAAAAATAATTGTTGTAGTTATTACACTATTACAGCACCATTACATTTATCCTGTCGCGCACCCCCTAGAGGCAGCTCTCGCACCCCCAGGTGTGCGCGCACCACACTTCGGGAATTGCTGATCTAGACGATAATGATCAAAGGTTGTCAAGAGACTGTGCCCCCCTTTTGCATTTGTTTTTGACTTTATGTAAATTTTTTTGTGGATTTTGTTCAGTGTAAGAGTAACTGAAAAATAAATTAATGAAAAGGTTTTTTTAAATAGATTATTAATTTTTTGAAATAAGAGGTGCTTGATTTCAGGTAGTCAAAGGCGACAAAATGGTTTGAAGCAAAGGTGGAGTTGCCTGATGTACTAATGATGAGGGAAAAGGAAGTGGTATGGAAAGTTGAGGAAAAAAGTAAAGACATGTGGGTTTTGTAAAGAAATTACAGATAGCCGAGGGTATTTGGAGTAGGCTAATGTGAACGTAAAATGGACAATAATTAGTTACTACTAACATAAGAGTCAGTGGGCTAGATACCCAGACGTGCTAACATTTATAACTTACAACAGTGCAGATAAACACACAGCTGAATTCATTCCTTACACCTTTGCTCTTGTGTTACTGGTTTTTGGAGAGAATAAAACTAGAAACCTAATTCCTTATATCTGAACAATTTTCTATTACTACAGCCCCATGCAAACTTCGGCAAGTTGAGAAATCCACTCCGCAAATGGTCAAATACCCAAATTGTCTGTTTCAAACATCTACCACAGTTTACAGACCAACTCCCGGCTTCAATTTAAACCTGCTTTTCTGACAATAGCTGTCGCAAACGGATTTCCTGTGTAATGAGGGATTATTATTGGCATGTTTGGGTGCACTCACCTTTGGTTTTGGTTTAGATGATTTAGATTATAATAATAATCGTCAGCTTGTTTACAACCTTTGTTGTAGCACTCATCTCAGCAGATAGTCACACTAGAGTGTCATCATAAACCATAGAATGATTAGATATTAGATAAAAGGGATTGTGTGTTGATCAGCACATTGTTAGAAGGCATTCCTAACAATTTTGGTCCACAATGTTAGCCATGCATTGAAGTTATGCAATGACCTATTAAATATTAAGTATGCATTTATCTTAGTACTTAGAGACCCATCCAAACATGACAGTAACAAGAACATTGACAGCACAAAATTCATAAATGACTCACAAGTATTTCAGCAGAGAGTATCACTTATATCATTGTGCACTTTACCCATCAGAAATTGATGAGCCAATGATCTTGTTTCTTCCTTAGAGCCTTCTGGTGCCAAACTAACGTTTCACTGTATTTGCTTTTTTAGCTGTGAAGTGGCTCTGGGAGCGCTCTTCTTCTTAATGCATCCCCAGACTTCAGAGAGCATCTAAACAGATCAATATTGGCTCGCAGAGCTAAAAGCATGTCGTCAGACACAGGTCTCTTAAAAACGCGGAAATAGCTTTCATTCCACTCCTTTCGCCCACACTGTTGACACTGGATGGGCTCCAGCATGTCAGTGCAAAATGACTCTCAGCCTCAGGCCTCATAAAGCATTTGCTCCTCTTAATATTTTGTATAAAATAACGGCCAACAGACTACGAGTGAGGTATGAAGAAATTATATAGTCCTTCCCATTGAGCTCAACAATAACAGACCACCACAAGCTCCTTATCTCTATGCCCAAGAAACACCCACTTGCAACACACGCCGACATAGGGAGGGGGAGTAACATAGAAAAAACAGTCCAGAGTCACAGCTCAGGTTGTGACAGGAACCTTTCAGAGAATTTCTCTATATTTAGGAGGTAGTCCATCATAGTGCCTCTTCTTATGGACACTAAGGTTAACATTATCACATATGGAAATGTATTGATGGACCGTAACCTTGCAACGGGTAATATCAGTCAGTTTTGGTGTTTCAAAATAATTATGGAGGCACTTTGGCCTGTCAGTAACAAGATGCATTACCTCTCAAAATGTCATCATTACTGAATCACTGCAACAGCTGTTATGGCATCTCATGAAATCTTAACCTTTAATTACAGCGTCCACAAGTCCAATGAGCATAATTTCTAAAATGTCAGAACACAGTGCTAAAATGCAGGGTGAGATTAAAATTCTGCCCTTTTGTTATAATAGATCTTCTATTAAATAGCATATGTTAATCTGCTCAGCAAACAGACTGTGACAGGCAAAACAATAAAACTTAAAAACAACATAAGCCCTGCAAATGAAACCCAGCTGGGCAAAGAGACTGCCGAGGACTTAATGATTTAAAATTTCCAGTCCTCAATCCAGTAAATCGTCTGGTGCTTGAAATAGAGCTGACATTAATGGGACATCTCCAGTAGACGATCCCAACCCCTTCTACATGTGAGCAGGGGCCACATGGTGACTCAGAGTTACGAGAAATCTGTGCAACCGTTGATGTGCTTTGTGGAACAAGTGACATTAAGAGAGCCATTAAAAAGCTGGCGATGAGACGCTAATGTGTTTCCTCTTCATCCTGCTCCAGGGATCATGGACTTTGGATCTTTAAAGGCTGCGGTCAATCAGCATTAACCTCTCCAGATGGTGGTCATTACCTCAGCAACCTGGCGGAGACCCACCGGGTTTAACCAAAGGGGAACATCGATTCTCTATGTGTCAGCTCTAGTCTAAGTGGAGAGCCAGGCAAGACGTGACAGTGCTGGAGTGATGCTGAATTCACATTCCAGGAGAGACTTAAACTCCTGTCAGTGTGACATGTTGTGCACAACATTATTTGAGTGAAAAATTAGGGCTACATTTAAAAACATTTTTCCATAAATACTCCCCATTTAAATTAATTAGTTGACCTTGATAATTGACCTTGGTTGCATTCAGTTATCTAAGTACACTTTTATGTGCACAACACTACTATACAACCCTACTAATCAGAAAAAAAAGCAATCCAGACACCTTGCTGCAGTGATGTAAAAGTGTACTAGGGCCAAGCCAATACTGCTGTTGAACTTAAAATAAAAGTACAATACTTTAATTGGCTAGATGTAGTTTTCAGCAGCCACTAGCATTGCAGTGTTTTGATTGCAACCTAGTGTGTGCTTGTTTGTGTGCTTGAACGACACACCAGGAGACAGCTTCACACAACATGCTGAAAACCTGCCACAGCAATTACAGTAGTATTTTTATTAGTTTGAGGTTACACTAATCTATGCTCGTTGCACGAGAATGTTACATTGACTGCATTTTGCCGACGAGATAGATCAGTGTTTGCATGCCTGCTGCTTTGCATTAACTATTTATGTATCTTTCGCTGGAGGCTCAGTAATGTAAGCACAGCTAAATGTATTGGATGATAGATGTAGCGTTGCATCATTTCTTGCAGGCTAAAAGTGAAAAATAGTTATGTGAGGTTACCACTCCTTTCACACACAGGCAATAAAAAAGTGATTCATTTCATTAAAAAAACTACATTTAGACCCTTTAAATCCTTGCCTGTTGCTGTTGCGGTTTATCTAACAACTCACCGTGACTGCTGCTTCTTGTTGCAATACTCCCTGCAATCTAACGAAGGTTGAGGTCGTTAGAGCACTAATGAACCAGCGGTATCGATGATCCTAGCTAACCATCCCAAAAGGTTAAATAGTTGAGTTTCCCTTCCAGTCAGTCAGAACTGAAGAAGTCTCTTAGATGAGGGTTGAAACGTCTTCTAGTATCTTCTACCAAGTCCAGTTGCCCTTGACCTCAACCTTCGTTGGATAACTGACTGAGAACCTCACAATACTCACTGCAATATTTAAAACTGATCTGCTGACAAAAAGTTCTAAAAATGATGAACACTGATGAACGAACACTGTCAGTGCTAACCTCTGTGACAAATACATTAAGTTAAAAGCCACCCTGTGTTTCACCTATTGAAATATTTTTAGGCAACAGCAGCAGGAAATGTTGGGTTTGAATTAGCAGTAACTTTTAGTAGCTTTTAGCAGCAACAGCTCTGATACAGCTTTAGGAGATGGAACCGTAAACAGCTAACAGTAAACATTTACAAACAGCATGCATAATTTCCTGTCAATCCCTTGTATATGTAAAAAGCAACTTGAATCCAGTGCGGGATTGGTGGACTCTGCCTCAAACAAGTGAAATTACTACGAAGAGACATGATTATGCAATGTGAATACATTGAATGGTTATTACAGAAAGAATGCTGACAATAATTAGTATCAAAAATGGCCTTTATATTCATGACACCTAAATGATTGTAACTGTAAAAGTATCCGTGTTAAGAGAAACTTATGCGCTGTGCCCTAAAAAACTGAAGACTACAGGTGCAACTGCTGATAATGACCACAGAGATCTCTTTACAAGCAATTGCAAGTGACATTATTGGGAAGATAATGTTTGGGATTCTACTAACAAAGTACAGAAATTGCTTGCTAGGTGTCTGAGCAGACGGAAATCCAAGTAAACATAATTTATTTACAACCTTAAGAGCACTTTTCTCTCCACACTGCAAAAACTAAAATCTTAGTGAGATTAATTAACTTAATTGAAGGCAAAATATACGTGTTTTTTGTCTGACAAGATATTTCTTCTTACCAGGCATCATGTGCCCCTTTTGTACCCTTTAAACCCTTGAACTTTACTATACTGCATCAGGAGAAGAAGAAATTCCGATGTACTGCAGTCAAATTATTTGTGATATCACAACCACTAACAATGAGATGAATTTAAGTGATGGCAATCACAGGTGCATCATGGATGAATCCAATCTATTTTTTTCACCCAGAGACTCGTCCCTGACCGCAGAAGAGATTGCACTCTGCTCTGTTTGCATGAGAATCTGGACAAAGTGAGGAAGCTGTGTGTATAATTTTAGTGCTGTTTTCTAAGTCAATTCTGTTTAAGCCTCCAAAATATCTAGTATAAATATATCTTCTCCCAAAGGCCTTAAAAGACAAACAATTCACAGAAGCGTGTTTCTCTGTGAACAAAAGTGGTGTTTTCAGCAGCCCTCACAGATGCAGCCTGCTTCCAGAGTAAACAAAAGAGGCAGAAGAGACTGTGTATGATACAGATTTGTAGATAAGAAATAAGAGCTTACAGCCTGGTTATGAAAGGTGTTCTTTCTTTACGCTTATGGTTTTTGGAGCAGAACTTTCTTGTCTTGTGTACATTTGGGATACTGCCAGAGGTGGTGATGCAAATCAGACTGAGAATGTGGGAGAGGGGTGGGGGGGGGTCGCCCCCAGGGAGCTATCATTATTCAGCTAGTCAGTTTGGACCATAGACTGTAAATAAAGAAAGCTGTGGGTTACATCTTGATTTGTGCTGGCCCACTCACGTAGCTTGCAATGATGAATGATATCCTGGAGGCGTCATGAGGAGGAACGGTGCAGACTGCTAAGCTTTATTCTGCTCAGTGTCTCAATCTCCTGTGTAAAATGAAGAGGTCACAGATCAGGCCATAGTATGGGACAAGGACTAAACATTGCTGTCCAGTGTCTTCCCGGATTACAGTTTATCTGAAATATCTGCACTCAGTATGAGGGAGGCTGCAGGTGAACTCTTGGAAACCCCTTGACCTGCTAACTGTAAGGGCATCTCCTTCCTCATTTTAACTGCGAATGATAATAGATAACACATGATAAACTATATTTATCTCACACTGGAGAAATTCTCTTGTTACAGCAGCATCAGATACAACACAGCAGATATAAAAACATTAAATAAAAATAAAATAGGAAAATAAATAGAAAAATAAGAATAAGAGTTATGTGTACACTATGTATACCTTATACATAGGCCTACAGATTATTTGGAATATTGTTCCGGTCACAGCAGAATTAAATGAGTTTGACATTTTTGAAATTGTACTCATTTGCTTTCTCACCATTAGTGCAAAAACAACACATTGTGGTTTTACGAGGACTTATGCAGGACTCTTTCGTCTCCGAGGGAAGTCTTTCCAGGTCAAGAAATGGTTCCGTAGCCCCTGTGTTGTTTTTATACTTTGGTTTTTGTATGTCTTAAACAAATAAGATATAAAGGGTTAATTAGTGAGCTTTCAGGGTGATGGTAGATAGATTTTTTTGCCTTTGGACAGAGCCATGTTAGCTTTTTTAATGTTTCCAGTCTTTGTTGTAGCTAAGCTAAGCTAACTGGTTACGGGCATTAGCTTAACTTTTGTCAACTGTGCAGATATGGAAGTGATATCAATCTTCTCATCTAAGTCTCGGTAAGAGAATAATACTACTACTAATACTACCACTCTTGTCCACATGTCAAATACAGTATGTGACAGTATGTCAAATACTGAACGCCTTCCTTAATATGACAGCCTTCATCCTTTCATGCAGAATGAACTGACTTGTTGGTGAATAGTGTATCAGGTCACAGTGTACTGTAGCGTGCCACCCTGCGGCTCAGTTGTACAGAAGCAATCTACTCTCCCAGAGGCTCTCGTGCAAGCGTGCACTGTGTTTACCAAAGGGCCCAGGTGTTACGCTGGTGGCCTTAGTGGTCAACTCCCACTGTAAGCAGCCAGGGGCCCAATGACCCTAGCGGTCAGCTCAATCTTTAAGCACAGAAGGGGCCCCTAGACCTTCACATTATAGGTGCAGAGGGGCCCAGGGACCCCAGTGGTCAGCTCATGCTTTATGCATGAAGGGGTCCAGGGAACTTCACACTGTTTAAACACAAACAACAACAACAAAGGTTGTGGGAACCCTCACACTGAAAGCTCTGAGGGGAATGCTTATGGTCAGCTGATGTTTCATTTTCCCTAAATCTTGAGATATGCGCTGTGCATGGCATGAGGCTTGGAGGCCCCCTGGCAGTCTGAGGCCGTGGAGCACTGGCCCCACTGACCCGGTCCATAATCCAGCCTTGATCTCAGGGTGGTCTGACTTTCACTTTTCTTCCACCATTATCCATCAAATTCGTCTGTCAACAAGTCGCTCATTTGTTTGTGGATGAGGCTTTAACTGGCTTGTCAGACTTATGGATTTCCAACAAGTGGGACACATTTTTTTGTTTTCTATATTTTTCAAAGGAAGAGGAAACTGCTGGGAGTTTATGCGTGAAGTTTTTTCTCAATTTTATTTGTTATTGTCAAGTATTGTTCTGCTATTTTCAGTCTGTTTACTTTGCAATTGTTTGCCAAACTGTCAAAACTTTCCAAACTGTCCCAAATAGGCTTACTGGTGTTTCCTGCCCTTTGCTAAACTTTGTGGGCGTTCAGGGTATCTTGGGTTGTTCATGTCTTACTTTGTAGGCTGACAATGGGTCCAGTTAGGAAATCCATGTGGCACCTCAGGGGCCCAAGGATCTAATCTCCACAGAGAGATATGAACCTTTCCTGTTTTCGTCCTCAGTTTCCTTCTGAATTAGGCTGTCTGAAGATTCAAAACAAATGTCAAGGAGAAAATGTGGAAGTATCAAGATGAAGGAGGCCCAAAAGGGCCAGAGTGTATCCTGATACAGATTAACTTATTAAAATATTTGTGTCCATCAGTGCAGACTCTTAATCCTCGACGTGGGTCAGTGGCTTGCGTGCGAACAGTCAGCAGTTTAAAGGTGGGATTATCTCCCAGTCTCGTACCAAAAATGGATGTGAAATAAAAAGAAAGCGTGGTTATCATAGTTGCCTGAGCTACGAAAGGACTTCCTCCCTTCTTTTTTTCTCACTATTTGACATTTGATTTATTGCCTACAGTCCAGTTTGACCTGAAGAAGGATTCTGCATCTTTTCATAACACTGCATGTTTTTGTATTATTATTATCATAAGACATTTAATGACTTTAAAAAAATAAGAATTAATTTCACAAGCTCACAAAATTGAAAACTTCCTCTACATAGTAGTAGGCTCACATCATTAGGTTCTCATGATCAGTTTCCTTCTTTTTTTCTGGCTGAATGCTAGTGGGTAGGGCTTCGGTCAGGTGCTGACACTCACACTCACACGCAATATTTCTTAGAAAGTGACCACAGTCTAGACACTAAAGAGCCAAAAAAAATTCTCGTCTGCATTTAATGGTTTGTCTGTAATCTATTTCATTAACCAAATTTTGTTTAATAGCTGGTTAGCTAGGCACAGAGGGATGCTTTGAGTTGTATTGTGTTTGTCTTGACAGAAAGGTTTGATTTTGCTGTGGCTTGTTGACTTTAAGGTGTGTACATGCTAGCTTGGTTAGATATTTTTACTTTTGTCGTGGCTTCACTGTTAAATGAATGTAAATGAAAATGAATGTTATTACTTTTGATGTAGTCACACTGACTGTGGGTGTCATGATTTGTGTAAACATAAGAGGACCCACTTGTTTTTAGTGGCTCCTTTGAGATAGAGGTTGACGATCACAGCTGCAAAAGAGTGATTGTTGAGACTGTTGTGACAATTTGGTGTTGGAACAGCAGGAAAAAGAAAGCAAACAGAGAAGAAAAATGAAAAGAACCACAAGAGAAAGAAAGATTACCAACTATACCAAGTTGAATGAATATCCAAATAAGGGTAGACTTACATGCAGTTTATTTTGGCGTCAGTGCCAAGTGTATTATCAGTATCTGTCAAAGCATATTAAAAAGCAGATGAGTGATCAATACAGATCTCCTGCAGGGGAGATGAGAGCCCACAAGTGGACAACACCTGGGCATCACTGTGCTAGTGACAGGTGGCAGAAAGAAAAAGAAGCATATGTCTTTTTATATCTTTCAGGAAGAAGCAGGAAAAATGTCTCCTAAAATAGTGACGCATCTAATTTTTAGCCTCTTACCATTCAGATATATACTGACTTTGTGTATCCAATGGGATGCACAGTAATCTGCCTGCTGGGTAATGTGATAGGATAAGAACCACGTGGCGCAACTTATTCTGTCACACTTTGATTAACATCATGATAATCAGGAAGTTGTAGTCCATCAAAAGACGAACATCTTCTGATAAGACTTCAAGCATCTTTGTCTTGGTTTGTACATTTCCTGCTTCCATCTAAATGCTCTGCTCTACATCTTCCTTTTTCCATAACAACATGTAAATATAGCTGCAATTGTGAACTGGTAACCTTGCTGAATTATGGATGCAGTGATAAACCCCCTCCCAAAAGAGTAGCTGCTCTGCTTGGGGACTGAGTTGTTTATGCATTATGTTGGTGCTAATTCCGCGTGTTTATGGCATGTGTCCGATGTCAACAGATAAATGTTTCACTAAAATGTGTCTTTGCATTCCATTTTTGACACACTGCAGCACACATAATACTGTGTCCTCTTGTTGGAATCTGAATTCAAGAGTTATTTACAATAGAGAATAAATAACTTCTCAGTAATCATTGCCATCTGTGTATCATTGGCTGTGTTCATCTTTATTACATTGCTGCCTTGTTTCTTACTTGGATTCAAAGTGTGATCTGAAGGTGTAGGTGTATTGGCAGGCGGTCAGCAGTGTAACATATGCAGCTGCAACAGCATGGTGCAATTTTTCTCGTTTTGTTTAAGTCCAAAAACCCCCAATGATTACAGTGTGAATGTCAAATATGCAATGTTTACAGTCTTCTTTTCTCAGGGGCTCCATCCTTTAATATGTTGTAATCTACATCTAATGGGAATGGCTCTGGACAATCGCAGGAAAATCTGACACTGGTGTCACCGTATCCCTGAAGCAGCAGAGCAGAAACAAAAGTGAAGAAAAAAGAGCAACCCAACCCAAAGAGCAACCCAACGACCTTTAAGGAAATCGTTTTAACCTATAATAAATGAAAGAGAAACAACAACAAACCAAGACATTTCTATAATATACACAAAATAAGGATGCTGGACCAACAGTCGTTTATTTTATTTGGGTGTTGCAGCAATGAACCTGTATCTGTAGTTCAGGTCTTGAACCCACTTCCTATGAAGCCTCCTCACTCCTCTCCATAATGTTATCTTAGTCAGTTTCCCATCACTGAATGAACTGAAGGGAACAAAATCCACACAGATGTTTTCATGATCACAAGACAGTATTGTCCACTCGGCTATGTTTGGGAGCTGCATTTCCAAGTAAAACAACGTGGGAAAAGAATCTCACGTCCCTGGATGTCTTTCTGCACAAGCACTGAACTGATTCACATGAATTTTGACAGAAGATACAAACTACCATATTGGTTGTTCACTGAGATCAATCAATAAAGACTGAAAAATACAAAGTCTTGGGATTTACTGCCACTGATGTACAGCAATAGGTCTTCAAACAGACAACGCAGTGGAGCCAATTTTGGAGAACGCATTAACCATTGATCAAAATGAATGCTTTTACTTGAAGACACGAGTCAGGTTAATAGGAGCTGATCTAGGAATTGCTGCCATAAAACATGAAGTAAAGTCACTGAAGTCTTTGTGTCGTGCAGGTAATTTGTCTTCTAACTTAACTTATGAGCAAATGCCCTTAGTGGAGGATTATTATGCCACATTAAACCTGAACCTAAAGCTGCTATAATCAATATTTTTTATATTAACACATCCATCAGACGCCCAAACACATGGCTTCAGATAATTGGTATTTGCTTCATATCTGCTGGATGAGTGTCAATAAGGAACCCAAAAGTTGTTTCCGCTGCCCCCAAGCGGCCAAAATAAACGTGTTATGCAAGTTAAAGAACAACTTTGCCTGAAACCCCTGTATTTACCATAAAAATCCTACATACAACTTACTCCCACCTGGTAATAGAGGAACACATCAAGCAGTATGATGAAAAACGTAAAACCTTTCTTCATGCCAGTGTTGATTTTATTCTGCTATGCCTGAGACCAAATCGTCAGCTTTCCAATGTGAGGTGGTGAAAAAAGCAGCAAAATCTTAATCTAATTGCATTTATTGATTTTAGTTTGGTTTTTAATTTAAATGAAAAGGCTCCTGGACTTCACGGTGCTCTGGTCCTGTGGCTCACAGGCTTCCTCACCAACAGACTATAAAGTGTGTCTGTCAAAGCGTGGTGTTATCATTTCTGTAAACACAGGCGCACCACAAGGTACCAATTTAGCACATTTGTTAGTTTTGCAAGTATGCTCACGATATGGCACTTGTTGGCTCGGTCTGTGAGGGGGACATGGCAATAGAGCATGAATGTGTCAACCGTGTAAATCCCCTTGTGAGGAGTGATCACCTGAAATAAATGTAGGTTAAACCAGAGTGCTTATCCCGCAACGCAGAAGACAGTGTGCAGGATTTCACAAATGCTGGTATTATGGGGAAATTGTTGATGGTTTCTGAGAACTGATGACTATCTGACTTTCAAAGAAAATATAGATATTTTTCAGAAAGCACAAAGAAGTTGTATCTTCTTAGAAAGTAAAATCTGAACCATTCATCAGGGAAACATCTGACTCTTAATGCTAAATGCTGCACTTTGTTCACCAGTTAGTCGCTAACTTTGTCAGCTGTTTGAGGCTGGACAGGACAGCACTGAAGTCGCAGGTTGCAAAAACCAAAACAATAAGTTAAAAGACATTTAGCTCTGTAAACCAAGGGTAATGGGCAGACTCAGTTTCACATTACACACAGTCAATTGATCTATTGTTACTATAAATATATTGGTTATTGCATCTTTAAATATTTTTGGAGTTTTAAAGCATTAATTCAGGCGTTCATCCGAGGTACACACTTTTATTTTCTAATGTTTTGTGGAAACCTGAATATACACAATAAATAAAAACTGAATGATTAAAAGTAAATATAACCAGTAAAATAATATATTTTAAATGAATTAAACATAAATACCTGCGTAGCTTCTAAAAATGTATTTTGCAATAATTGAAGTTTCTACTCAGCCTCTCTGAGTAATCTTTTAATGGTTTCTTATTACTACTATGGAAACAATCTCACCATGTCCATTTAATAGCTGTGGTAGATAAAAATTGTAGGTTTTTCTGAGAGCTTTTTAAAGGACTTCTCATCCATGTCTGCTTAAAAAGATCAGCAGCTCCACAGCGGCAACGGAACTGACTTTGTGATGAGATTTGTTTTTTCAACTTCTGTTTCCAAGTGTAAGAATGAAGTTTGAAACTCTTTATCCATGTCTTCTAAAGGTCATGTTGTGTCGTCGATGATTTGTTCTACATGACTGGCCCCACTGAACTGTATTGTGGTCTTTTTAAATATATTCTCTGTGGTACTGCCAAAGACAATTTCTACTTTGTGGTCAAGTCAGTTCCTGTCTGACCTTTGATTTTTCCCTGCTATCTAATGTTGTATTCAAGTCAAATCTGCTAAATTAACTTAAAAGCTAATATTGTACCTCCCCCTAGTGGCCAAAAGCCATTACAACAAAGCAGTGCAACAGATCACAGTGCAAAGAGGCGTGATGTGCTGTAATGTTAAAATAAATTACATGTCTGAAATTGAAATCACATTTATTTGTTTGTTCTGTAGTTGATTCACTTAAAACTTAACCCTTTGTGTACAGATCTTTCCTCAACTGCATCTTTTTCTTCTTAATCATCGTCTGTTCACACATTCACACATACACACACACACGCACGCACGCACACACACGAAACAGCCAGTTACACCAGCTGAGGCTCAATCAGGTAATCTTAAAAGGGAACTGTAATGCACCGGCCTCTGATTCACATCACACACAGTAACGCAGCCACGGCGCCTGCAGGAGGCTACAGCATCTATTACTCTGTGAATGCTGCGAAAGGATCATATCTGACCGTGCACAGTGGTCCCCTTTAAGGCCTGACTTATTGGAGTCCTATAATACCGGGACGTGACAATCACATTGAAACGTTTTCCTCACGTTCAGTCGCTCGCCGCTCGCCACCTCCCGACCTGCAACATTCTCACCAGCACCAAAGTTTCAGCTTGGAGAGACTAACAGGTAAAAATAAAAAATACTCTAAGATTCACCTTGCAGGACTGCAAATACAGAAATGCACAGAGCAATAAAAAATACATAGCATCAAAGGTTTAAATCAAAATCACAATAGAGGAATTAAGATCACTTATTTTTTTTAACTACCTTGCTAATAGAACTGCTGATGGCTCTACTAGCATCAACAGTTTCTTAAGTACATGTAGTTATATAGTATGTATCTATACTCCATAAAAGGGTTTGGGTATCGTTTGGATCGAACAGTCATGTTTCAAACGTGGGCAACACTGGAACGAACTCTAAAAGGTCGTCAGCCTGTATGGACCCTTCAGTTATTGCTTCAGTTGTGGTGTTGATATTAACGCAGTCTGAAGCAACGCAGCAAGAAACAGACCGAAGACATCAGCCTCAAGAGCCCCGAGGTCAGACATGTTTGGACTGAGGGTCGGCAGTTCTCAGGAGCCCTGCTTGAAATCAAGTTTGGTTTGTGTTCATGTTTAATTGGAATAATCTAATCATACAGTAACAACATGGGTCCCATGAAGCCGCTCCAGTAGCCCGAGTCTTTCAAACCGGAGGAACACGGAGGTGCATGTAGTGGATGCAGATCACCGCTGGTTCAGTCCGTTGGTCAGTGTGGTGCCTCGGGGAACTCGGTAGCTCAGGTCCAATGTAAACAGCTTTTACAGAGGAAAGTCCAGGAAGTAAACAGACTCTTTGGCACATCCTAACATGACGACGGATGCATTTAAGTCCTGATCAGACCACATCCAGGAAGGCTCCCGCGTTTAGTTCTCTTTGAGCTAAAGAGGTGTCTTCCTGTCAAAGCAGTTTTACTTCTGTCTTTCTCATTAAAATGGGAAACAAATGCACATTTCTATGTATGTACACAAACATACAAACTAACACACGCGCATACACACACACACACACAGTGCACTAGTGTAAAAGCGCACCACTGACCTACTTCCAAACATTCCAAAGTTCTACTTTAGCTTTAAAATGACCTAGCTTACCACATTCAGATGCATCAAAATAAATAAATAATAATTTGGGTTAAACTGAAAAGGGCAGGACGAAAATGGCAACACAGGAAAAAAAACTTGAAACGTGTAACCTTGAAGGTTTTCTATGGCCCTGCTTCTCCAATCCAGAGAGGGAGATTAAAAAAGGACTGTGCCTTCAACACAACAGCAGCCTCATCTGCAGAAAACAGCAGACTGTGGAGTAGTAACATCATGAAAGGTAAAACTATCAACAGTAACACTGGGCATATATGTCTGATTGTGTATGAATGTGTGCATTTAAGGTATTAATAGGTGCTTTAAGCTACATTCAAACAAATGTATATTTCGGGTAGAGTATTACATTATAAAGTTAACAAGGGGGATCTTCCCTTTTTGGGTGTGCTTCCACTTCTTGCTCCTTAAACCAATCGGAATTAGTCTTTGTCAAATTTTGCCCATTTAAATGGGCGTCTCAGTAAGTGCTCAGTGTCATCATTAAAAGTGCCTGTTTTAACACCAAGTGTTACCACGTTTGAAGTCTCAACCACAACACTAGCGTGATTGCAAATGTCATTTAATCTCAGAAGGACCTTTAGGGCGGAGGCCAGCGCTACCAGCGTGCCGATAGAAATGGTCTCACGGGTTTGTAATGCACTGTTCATTAGGGGAAGGGGCGGGGGCAAAACCGTAGTAGACGCGTGGGGCTGAAGTTTGATAAAGGGCTACATTAACCCCTAAACCGTCCAGTGAATGGGAGGAGATGTACAGCAACGCTCCATGTCATCACCTGGACATTCAATATAAACAAGGCAAATGCAAAACTCGTTCCTCTCTCCTCATAACCGTGGACACTTCCCACAATCATCCACGCCAGGAGAGCTTCGTTCCCATGGTAACAGGACTTAGTAACAGTCTAGAAAGCTGCTTCAAAAGGTGCTCAGAGGGCTCTTTGGAGGGGAAACACTCCTCCTCAACAACATGTTGCGAAGGCCAAAGGAAATAAACGGCTGGATGAAAAAGGAATAGTAAAGGCAGAACGAAGCAAAAAGGGGCACAATGACAGTGATGAATCTGAGCTTACACTGTCTGGGTGGGGAGGGGGATATAAGTTGGAGATGGGGTGGGCTGCACCTCTGAGCCCTTTGCTATCTCTGTGGCAGTGACAGGCGGAGCGCAATCAGCCAGAGGCGTAGAGGAGCGGCTGTTGGGAGCTATGGGGCGGGTCGGGGAGGAGGCGAGGGCAGGAGTAGGTGTGGAGGTGGTGCTGGAGGTAGAGGTGGAGGCTGTGGCAGAGGCCTGGACCGGCGCTGGGTCATCAGCTGGGGCAGGGGGTCCAGCAGAGGCTGTTTTGGGCGCAGGAGGCTTGCTGTAGTTCATCTTGAGGATGTGCTGCTGGAGGTGTCTGATCCAGTCCTCCTGCACTGACAGCGGGCCGTGAAACTCCACCTCGCAGAACCTGACGTAGACAGAAAAACCAAAATAATGCGACCAGTCATTTACATCTACATTTACACACAAAGAAACAAAATTCAAACGGTGAAGGTGTTAAATTCAGTGCCTCCCTCAGTGGCAGCAGATTCTGATAAAAAATTTGCACTGCAGTTATATCAGAACTTAAGCACTCACTCGTGTTACCAGAAAATCCCAAATGATTCACTATTCTCAGTATAGTACATTAGCAACTAAAAGTGGAGTACTGGTCGGCAGGGGCTGGGGGTGGGGGATTGCTGCTTGGGGATTAAAGGACTATTTAAAACTTAACCAGACAGTTCTATTAATGCTGCCGCCTCAAAATTTCTCATGTTAAAGGCCGCGAACGTTTCCTCACTGGGAAGCCCCGCTCTGACACACAGGTTTCACTCACCGGCACTTCAGGGTGTAGAACTTGCCCACCAGTTTGACCAGTGGGTAGGAGGGAGGTTTGGGCACCAGGGCGGGGACGGTGCCTGTGCGGGGGGGCTTAGGTGGGCCGCTGTCCCTCTCTGTTCCATCTGGGCAAGACGGGTGCTTCAAGGGGCGACGCTCAAAACCTTAGCAAGAGAAGGAGGAGGCGACAAACAGGGTTGGTGCAAAATGGAGCTGCACCAAAACACTTGCATGTCAGTGCATCAGTCCAGTACAGCTCTTTTAGACAGTCATTTAGTTAACAGCCATCTGAGCTTTTTGTCTAAACCCAACAGATGTATAAACTGCAATAATTCTCTTTTCTCCTTTAATTTTGTACTTGCAAGGTTAATTTTGTACAAATATTCTTCAACAGAAAATGTTGCCCTTTCAACACTTTCCAAAAAAATAATGCAATTCACTGTTAAAACATGAAGAAGAAGAAAAGGCAACACGCTGTGACAGCATCTAACATCTCATTTATTTCCCCTGGTGAAAGCCCCTCAGTTTCAGAGTTTTTCTCTTTAGCATTATAAACTCTTTTGTCTTAGATCTAAAGTATCCCATAGTTCCTGCTATTGTGTAGCTACTGTCAATCAAAGTCAGCAGACATGCTAGTGGCTCGGCAAGGCTGTATTTAGGCACAGCGCTGAGCTAAATGCTAACATTCACATCAATGCATCCTATAACTCAAAACCACAAACTTCAACCTGCTGGTGGTGCAAGAGGAAAAGTCAGGGGATCAAAGTCACTTTAATGTCTGTTGAAAATGTCATGGCAGTCCATCCAATAGGTGTTGAGATATTTTAGTCTGGACCAAGGTGGTGGATCAGAGAATTTTAGTAGTTTTTTGAGTCAAGTGGCTGAAATTTTAAAGCATGTATATGACTGTGTGCACGCCAGCAAAACATATGCTGTATCCTCACGTACCTCTGGGCAGGCGGACATTAAGCTCACTGCGTGCCACCTGTGCTTGAAGCGGGAGGCCGCCGGCGAGCCGCGAGTGGCCGGGACTGCTGCGTCCGGGCCTGATGGGAGCGGCCTGTAGATTGGTACCAGCCTCACCCTCGGCGGTCTTGGAAGAGCCCTGGCTGACCTCGCGGCTCACCGGCCGCACCAGGCTCACAGCCAAAGAAGAAGACCACTGGGAGGAGGAGGAGGAAGAGGAGGAGGAGGAGGAGGAGGAAGAGGAGGCCTTCTGCGATGATATGGGAAGGATATGATCAGAATCTGTTGACGCAGTGAGAGGTGAGCTGCTCTTCTGGAAGAGGAGGAAGAGATGGTGTAATTTAACATAACTAGTTATAACCAGGGTATCATGAGGCCAAATCACGTCTACAACAGAAACTATCACAGGGTTATGTGCCGCACTATTTCTTGGCAGATGCAGTGACTTACTTGCTAAGCTAAGCTAACTAGGTGCAGCTACATATATAAATGTCAAAATGTTCCTTTAATATAATATATGTTCCTTTGATATATATTTCAGTAGAAGTGCATATTTGTTTCATTGGGCCTTTAATGACCTATTTCTCATCTAAATTCTACACATATGAACTCTTTGTAGCTTCCAATGTTACTGTCAAAACACAACATTTCAACTATTGCAATAAGCAGTTCTAAAAGGGAACACAATTTCTTAAACTATATGTTGAAATAAGTACATGAGTGGAGAAATGTCTCAGACTGGTGTTTCTGTATCTAATTAGAAATGCCTTGATCTTAATAACCAGTTAGGAAGCTTCGACAGAAAACATTCTGTACATTTGTTTTACAATTAATTTAGCACAGTGTGTTCAAACGTACTGTACACAGTCATAACTAGTAACCTTTCAAGTGCACCTGTCATTACTGAAGCAAAGTTAAGAGCCCAATTAGGATGTGAGATCTTGGCAATTAGAGATCCTGCTGTGCTGAGTTAAGTCATCTGTATCAATGAGTTGCTTTAGAAGGCAAATGGACGAGGCCTAAAGCCAATTACTACCCTTTTCTTTCAACTGCAGTAAACATTGTTTAGATTACTAATACTAATTTGGGGGCCTTAATCAATTTAATTATCTTTGATGTAACAGTGAATACTATACAGTACTCAACTACTTGAGCCTGGCAGTGTACTTAAGTTAATGAACTGATCTGACAGAAAATTAACTGTCAACTGTAATCCTTTAAGTTATTCATCAGGCAAATGTTTGGCACCTGTTCTGCAACAATAATTTTTATCATTGATTCATTTGCCAATTATTTTCTTGGTCTATAAAATGTTAGACAATAGTGAAAAATGCTTATCACAGTTTCCTAAAGCCCAACATGTAGTCTTCAAATTAAGTGCTCAATCCAAACCCCACGAATACTGAGTTTACAATCACATCAGTCAAAAAAAATAAGCACGTCCTTTTCCACTGAGCATCAGGAACTAGTGTTTTTCGCCTAATGACTTGATGAATAATCAATTAACAAATTTGCAATTAATTAATGATCAATATGGTACATCTATTAGTAATTGTGCCATCAGTCACTACTTGGTCCTTTGATACAGGCCTATACAATACATGCAGCTTAGTTGGGTTCATTTCTCCAGCATATAAAAAAAACCTTTACAATATGATTACAAGGACATTTAAAAAGGTGATCCATTCTGTATGTGTGTCACATCACAGCTCAGGGAAAAGGTATGACCGTGACGCAAATGCGCCAGAAACTAATTCAGGAGGGAGAGAAACAAAAAACAAAAAAAAACCGTACGTTTCTTCTATCAACAGCATGCCATAATTTATCTGAGGATGAAACATAAGCTGCCAGGCACCCTGGTTACTATGGCAACTATCAAGTCAATAGCTGAGTTGTTCTGGCATCTGTCCCCACAGTGATTTTTGCTGGGTGTAAAGACAGGATCTACAGTAAGGCTCAAAGCTGTTAGACAACACGTCTGAAGCTTTCCAAGACACAAAATGTCTGTCGAGCCACCAGCCGAGGCACGTAAGATCTCCAAGCATGTCGCCTATTCAAAGATACTGGGAGGAAAGTGAGTGTGTCAGGAAGCGAGCACAGTGGGTTTTGATCTTGTCTAACTGCATAGCTTTGTGGGAGGCACAAGTTCTTCCACTGATATTTTCCGTGTATTTCTCTGAGAAAAAAAAAACAAGTCAGACAAGTGTCAGAGGCCAAACATAAAGCCAAGTAAAGTCTGAGAGCTTGCTCTGTTATTAAAAACCCCTGCACTGACCCGAGTTATTACACTGAAATTAATTACCAGCTTTACAACTGGCTGGCTCTGCTCACCTTCTTGAGGGTGGAGCGGCTGCCCTGCATGTAGCTACGATGCATCTCCAACACCTTCTGTGGCCTGCTGCGCATCCAGGCGCTGAGCGTCTCGATGGGGGATCCATTTACACACCACTCAGTCACACCAAACTGCCTCAGGTGCGCTCGCGCGTGGCTGGCCAGAGCCTTACGGTTCTCAAAGTAGAAGCCACACAGCTCACAACTGGGATCTTACAAAAACACAGAAAAGGAGTAAAGTGAAGGGAGGTCTCTTTTTAGAGAGTAATGATAAGCAAACCAAAAACCAAACAATGACTCACCCTGGTGTCCGTGCTTGTCTGGGGAGGTTTTTCTTTTGAAGGAGAAATCATGTGGCAGAGGCGAGAAAGTCTTAGGCTGATGTGATGGTGAGTTGGCAGTCTCCACTGATCGGGCCTCCTCAGACAGAGGCCTTTTCCCCAATGGGGACAACCTGAAAAACTTCCCTGCAGGTGGGGTAGCAGATGTGCCCACAGAACCCAGGCGCTGCTTGTGGAGCCTGGACCCTGACTGCAGCAAACTCAGAGGAGATTTACGGTATTTGGAGGAATGGTAGCCTGAAACTCCCAAACCCTCTGACCTGCCGGTGCCCCCGGTGTTCTCCCATGGGGGACTGTTGGCTCCTTGGCTTGACTCCTTCTTCACTCCCTGGTCTGAGTGAGAGGAGGCGCCTACACCTCTCTTGTGCATAACCTCCCTCAGGGTGTCTATTGGCGAGCCGTTGACAGACCATTCAGTAATGCCCATCTGGCGCAGGTGGGAGCGGGCGTGGCTGGAGAGGCCTTTGCGATTCTCAAAGTATTCCCCGCAGAACTCACAGCGTATATCTCTTGTCGGCTCCACTTCATGTGGCATGGCTACGGAAAGACCAGGGGGAGAAAGTCAATGACCAGAAAATGAATTATTTTCAGGATCAAATCAAAGAGTAGAGGTGCGCTAACACTACAAGCATTTCTGGTTAAATGTAAATATGCATGATATTATAACACACTTTGGATACTTTGACTAAATAGTTCTTTTTACTATGGCTTCCAAAGGAATATACTGTGTCTGCACATAAATTTGCAAGTATGTTTTACAAGTTTCCTCAAAGGGAAAGATTAAGCATTTTAGGAAATACACTTATTTACTTTCTTGCTGAGAGTGAGATGAGAAATTGATTCCGCTCTCATGTCTGTATGATAAATGTGAAGCTACAGGCAGCAGCCCTTTAACTTAACTGGAAACAGCATGCCTCTGTAGGAAGGTGACAAAATGCGGCTACCGGTTATGCAGTTATATCTCGTTTGTTTAAATTATCGATGTGTAAAAATGACTTGCTGCTTTACATGGGGGTTATGTACTGGACGATCCATCAGCTGGTTACCTGATGACTGGTCCGCGTCAGGAAATAGTTCGGCACATACTACCCCGAAAAAGGCAAATTGTAATTTTAATACTTCCATCAACTTAACAAACAAGAACTAGCATTAGAGGTGCTGGTAGGAGGATTTTCATAACTTCATATTTACTGTACAGACATGAGAGTGGTAATAATCTTCTTATCTTACACTGAGCAAGAGAGTAAAACAAGTGTGTTTCCCAAAATGTCTAACTATTTTTACTCTATTTGATTTGCCCTGGAGACAAAAATTGGGATTCAAGTTACCCAAGTTAAGTGGGAACACATTGTCAGAGCTGCTCCAGCTGAGAGGTTCACCAGAGAAGCCGGCAGATCTCCCAACATCCCCAGGCATGGTGACCTCCAGCTGCACCGGCTCGGGCTTCAGCTTTAGGATAAGCCCGCTGGAGGACGTCGGCGGAGCGGAGCTTGATTTAGACACTGGCTGAGGAGGGCTGGAGGGGCGGGCAAAGGCGAAGGGTAGACGACTGAGGAGGGTAGCTGAAGGAGAGGAGGAAGTCGACAGAGGGGATCGGGGGGGACCCGGAGAGGACGGAGGTGGAGTTTTGAGAGGTTTTAGAGGAAGAGCGCAAGGCAGGCCCCGTCTTGTGATGATCTCCCTCAGGGTGTCGATCGGAGAGCCGTTGACAGACCACTCGGTAATGCCCATCTGGCGCAGATGGGAACGGGCGTGGCTGGAGAGGCCTTTGCGATTCTCAAAATACTCCCCGCAGAACTCACAGCCTATTTCCTTTAGAGGTTCACCTAGGAGAGTAGAGTAGTGAACTGAAATAAACCTACGTGTTAAACAGAAAAAGCATTACACCTCATTGACACACATCTAATTCCTACAGGTTAAGGCCAGTTTACACAAAGGATTTATCATGTGCCCCAATAGCCTGTAGTGTACCATCAAAAACTCACTGTGTGGAAGCGCCATGAGCTCCCCGCTACTCAAGCGGAAGACCCGCATGGAAGAAGACTTGAGCCGCTTGGCAGGTGGGCCTAGTAAAGATGAGGCAGAGGAAGAGGTAGATTTGGATGTCGACCCGCCCCCAGCTGTGGTCACCTTATAGAGGAGGGATGAAGAAGAAGAGGAGGAGAGGCTCAGCAGGGACTGCTTCGGGGAGGATAGTGTGGTCATGAGCCCCCGCGGTCCTGTGTGGCTGTCGAGCTGCAATGCACTGGCTTTGTGCTTGAAGTCGTCGGTATCAATGAGCTGGTTCAGGAGGTCGATGGGAGAGCCCTTGGATTCAGAGTACTCCACCCCAAAGTGTCGCAGGTGCGCGCGTGCATGGCTGGATAAGCCTTTCCGAGTCTCAAACCATGCGCCACACAGCTGACAAACGATGTCCTTGTTGGGGTCCACCTCTAGTGCTGCACATGAAGGAGAAAAATTACTAAACTGTAACTCATAAGAACAAACAACTAAACTTTTTACAGTGTTATCAGAGACAGACATCAATGAGGGCGCTTACTGAGGTTGAGAGGAGCGTCATTCTCCTGCGGTGCCCAGAGGGGTTTGGTTGCTGTGACGGTGGCCGGGGCAGAGAGGTTAGAGGTCAAGGCTTTCATTCCCCCTGCCTTGTGCTCAGGAGAGCGCAAGGGGGAAGACACAGGCAGCAGAGAGGATATGGGAGCTTTCCTCACTACTGAGGAAGGGGAGCCCGAATGAGGCAGGGCCGGAGAGACACCCGGAGAAGGTGTGGGCGTGGAGGAGGAAGAGGGTGGCACTGCTTTCGCTGCTTTGGCCAGGATGGAGAGTGGGCTGGGTTTCTCGTCTAAGTCCATGTCTTCTAAATCCTCATCTTTCTGAGGAACAGACAGGGGGGAGTTCTTGGCTGCAAGAGGCTCTAGGAGGGGTGAGCTTATTTGGCTGTCTATGTCGCGCTCCTTGGCAATTTGGTAGAGGAGGTCTATGGGTGCCCCGCTGCTCTCTGAAACACTGATGCCCAGCTGGCGCAAGTGAGAGCGGGCGTGGCTGGACAGTCCCCGCCTGGTCTCAAACTGAGCTCCACACACCTCACACTTCAAGCTGTGGACTGCAAAAGAGGCAAGAACAGCAGAGGAGACATTAAAAATTGGGCAGCCTGAAAATAAGAAGTTTCATAAATAACTGGCACCATTGATGTCCTGGCTTTAATTATTTTCAGCAAGTGCAGCATTAAGACAAAATTTGTGATGCAGCAGCAGGTGGCTGAGGACGTTTTGGAGGCATCAGATATCCCAGAAGACACGTCACCTTTATTACCCTTCCTGTCTACATCTTCACCCAGCCTGCAGCAACACTAGCCAAGTGTTAGAGGTGCTCCCTTTAGCTCCTAAATACATTTGTCTACCTCTCAGGTTTTCCCTAGGGACAACCCTCGCAGATGTAGCGTTACCACGTCTTAATGTTGAACTAAGGCCCCCCCACCCCCCTCCCGACAGCAATGATAAGGCTTTGCTGTAGCAAATGCAATCCCTTGTCAACACTCTGGGGTCAGCGTTCCCATTACTCACCCTTGGAGTTTGCATCCTCCCCAGGAGAGATGCCGTCTGTGTCCACGCCGCACAGCCCTGTTTTCCCGGGGCTTGAGCTCAGACCATCCAGAGCTGGAAGCTGCAGCTCCTCCTCATCCTCTTCCTCAGCTGCTTCCTCCTCCTCACCTGACACATTACAGACAATATACATATAAGTGCAGAAATGCCATGTTAATTAGGCGTGTTAAGTGACCCTGACAATAAATCACCTCAAATCAAAACAATGCTGCCTCACAAATGATTTCTACAGGCTACTCCTTAAAGAAAAGTCAGCCTTTGAAAGAGTATAAGTGTATTTTTGAGTGCAAAGACTGCAGGCTCAGAGCAGAAAAATCAACCCCAGTCCTGTGAGCTCATTGCCTATAATTTAGCAGTCCTTGTAATAACTGCGCATTATACCGTCTTCTGTGAGGAAATGTGCATGAAAATAATTCAAGTAATGAATCCCTGTCAAAAAAAGTGATAACTGTACTACTGTATGAAACAAACATGGCAGTCTTGGTTCCCCGCAGTCAGGCATACATGGGACAAAAGTGCCATTTTCTGCGACAAATCGGTAAATCAAAAGAGACGTGGAGACAGACAATGCTTTTTGTCTGGTGGGCGGCTCTGCGCTTGTCAGTTCATCTCTTGACTGTAAAAGAGCGGCGATGTGACACCTCGGAGCGCAGCGTTATAACACCGTCTATTATAATGAAGACAATACTAAATCATCAGCCGAGTAGGTCTATTTATAAAACGGAACAAAGTAGCATGCCGCTAACTTGACTTTGTAGCCTATCCATTCAGGCGGAGTAACGCCGAGCAACCCGACACTTCCAAGTAAAAGTGATACTTCGATTATACTTCGTTGATCCGGATAAGTTGTAATAAGATTACAGACTATGGCCGCTTTCAGTGCACAAAGTTACAATGTTTCCTGAGCAAATTTCACTGTTAGTTTATGATAAAAACATGCACAAATGCATGCACTTGAAAGCACAGCGTGTCCTCTATCAAAAATCAAAGCAAAGGAAAATGGCGAGGATTGGGCAACTGTAGGTAATTTTACAGATCCTGCAGCATTGAAAATACTGGACGTCATCCCAGACGAGCACAATAAAACCCCCACAGGCATTAAGAAACCACAAACTGTCAGAACAATAACGCAACAGCGAGAAAAATAAATCACAATCTATCCGCTCGTGCAAAACGGAAACACCCGAAACAATACCAATGACCCGCTTTATGAGCTTTTGACATGCATGTCATGGGCTGCTGGCATGGCTGTGCGCGACATGGCTTTTCTTTACATATTCTCACACGATAAAGACTTTTTTTATGGCTGTTGTCTGGCTACAATGTGACAGAAGATGCGGCGCGACTCGCGCAGTGCAACGCCGCCGTGTGATCCGAGGGCACGCGGTGCACAGGAATTACAGCGCGCGCTACTCACCGGTCCGCAACCGCAGTGCATCGGACTCCCGGTAGCTGAGGCCAGACAGTTTTTCCGCTATTGTTTGGGTCTACGGGGAGGTGGAAGCAGCCATTTTGCCCCCATATGCACCGCTAAGCTAAGGCGTGACCAATCGAGTGGAGGCGGAGGTTGGGATAAATGCACCGAGTGCCACATCAACCACGGGCATCAGGGACTCTCTCTCTCTCTCTCACACACTCACTCTCTCTCTCTTTCTCTCCCTGAGACACATACACACACACACACACACACACACCTCTCTGTTGAGGCTGATTTTCACAACAGCCACCATCCTGATCCATACACTTCATACAGTGCACAGCAGTGCCACCCAGGTCAGGAAGCCCCGTTTTTTATTCAGAGTAAAAGGCAAACAGATTTAAAACAACAGTTACAGCATATGTTTTTTTTTGCATTTGTAATAGTCAAAGTGCAAACACTGACTGGGTTCCTGGTAATAACTATCAAACAGATCAGCAACCGACACAATAACATAACAACCAATAACTAAAGTGCATTTGGCACATGACTACTTTTAAGGATGGATCAATAATGAAAACTTACCTTCACACTCTTCTACACCATCCTCTTTCTTGCAGCGTTGAGGAGATGCTGGAGGCAGTGCATCAGAAACGGCAGCACTCAGCGTCCTTTCACTTGTCTCCCCCTCTAACTTTACCTCAACGATTCCCTCCCCTTCCTCCTCCACTTTCCTCTCCTCTTCCCCCTCCTCGCCCTCCTCCTGTGGAGATCCAAGGCTCCGAGGGGGAGCCGTGGGGATTACAAGGTCGGGCCGGCTGGAGAACAGCTCCCTCAGGATGTGGATGGGCGAGATGGTAACGTCCCAGTTAGTGATGCCGAAGTCGCGCAGGTGGGCCCGTGCGTGGCTGGACAGGCCGGCCCGGGTGTCGAAGCCGGCGCTACAGAACTCACAGTGCATCACACTGAACGTGTCTGGGTCAAAGTTGGCGACTGTGGAGAAGACAGGCAATACAAGTGGGAGTATAGACATTTTTGGCTTGTGAACCCTTGAATCAAAGCCATGATTTCTAGCCATGCAAACAGCCTGGCCTGGGGATGGCAAAGTCGGTCTGACATTCAGCCACCACTTTGGTCCAGACTGAATTATCTGAAGAAATATTGGACAAAGTGCCACGCAATTACAAACATTTATAGGATGAATCCTATTGACTTTGGTGATCCTGTAACATGATTTGGAGTGACTCGATAAATATCAGCTGTCTCACCACTAAACTTGGTGCACACATTCATGTTCCCCTCAGGAGGAACTGTAATCACTCTGACCTCTTAACTCTTCATCTAGATGAATTAACTTTATGACCAAATACCTGAAAAACTCAGCTGAACTTAGTGTTTAGTGCAAATTAGCAATTCCTAACCTGCTGACGCTCTAAATTAAGATGGTGACCGTGGTCATTATACCTTTTCAGTTTTCTTTTTCTTATTATTTTGCTCCCCCGGGTAGGGAAAAAACTTCTTTATGTTGTAGTAACCACTTCTAAAAGCAGTTCACATAAAGAGTTCCCAGCTGGTCATAAAAAATAGAGAGAGGGGAGCTCCACAAAAATAAAAACAAATAAATCTGGCTTTACATTATTTGTTCTACTGTGGCTAAAAGAGGCTTTGAAGAGAATTCTGGTATAGCTAATAAACATTATCTATGGCTCATGCCAGGATTGTTATGCCAAGCATATCTTTAAAACAAAGGGCTTTAGGATCTGCTCAGAAAACACAGCCAAAGGACCTAAAGAAATGCATGCAACAAGCCGCTGACCTTTTTTTTTCTTCTTCTGATAGGAGAACTTCTTCTCAATCGCATTGACTTCCTCGGGGGATATGAAGTGACGCACGTTGTAGCTGACGCCCACTCGGTTCAGGTGGCCTCTCACGTGATTGGCGAGCCCAATGCCATTGTGAAATCGATCGGGGCAGTAGGGGCACCTCCTTTCCACACTCTTGAGCGCCTCTGTGTCCTCGTCAAGCTCGTCGTCGTCTTCATCCAAGATGCCCTCTGACAGGAGAAAGCGCACGCGTTCCTCGTCAATGTCGTCGTCGTCGTCATCACTGTCAGTTTCCGCAGGAGCAGCAGTAACCCTGTTGCTCCTCCTCAAGAAGAAAACCTTTCCGTCTTTCTCCGCTTCCAGCTTGTCTTCGCCCTTCACACTGTTCTTTGAAAGGAGCGATAATGTAGCACTCTGCTGTGCTGAATAAGCATCTAGAAAAGAAAAAAAACTCAAATGTTTAATAAACAGACAAATCCTACTCAAACTCAAACAGTACACAAATCTAAAATGCTGAGTGCATCTTGGATTTTGGGTGAGAGCTCCTGTAGGGCCTCTCTGAGAAGCTCTTAAAGTCTGCCTGACCTAAGTCACTTCTTAAAATGTTTGACCTCAACAGTTTCTCAACACAGGATCATTCTGGTTTATTATACAACTGGGGATTTATTTTTGTATTTTTGACCATTAATCACCTAATTCCTATTTGTAATAATCACATTCTACACATAAAATTAATTCAAATGCAAAATAACTATGTCAACAGCTAGATTTCTGCAATAGAAATAATTTATACAAACCTTATACCAAGTTTCTTAAAGGGTTTTGTATGCACAAACATTTGGTCACATGGGACAGTAATGTTGCCCTAGGAATGCATTATACTGGCATACTATTGCCATATAAAGTTGTTAAGTTGTTAGCAAACGGCTATTTACGTATCCAGCAGTAACGGAGCAACATTAGCATTCTTTTATAGTCGTGTCAGTCCAATATTCACTCCACTTTAGCACTATTTTAGTCTCCACCAAATCCTGAGGGAAATATGTGGCTCTGTAGCTGCTAAATGCTCCACTATGTTCACCAGCTAGTTGCTAACCTTTACTGCGAATAAGAAACAAGAGCTCAGCTTGGTGCTGGGCAGGTAGTGCACAGTAGGTTTGTATGGCTTTTTGAAAACGGCTTCCGTCAGTAAAGTTGCAGAACGTAAAACTAAAACAATTAGCTTAAAGATGTTAAAATGCTACGTAGCGCTGAGGAAAAGTGCAGAGTCGGGTGATAATCCTCTGTGGGCTTGTCACTACAAGCGACACCTTTCACATTGCAGTAATTTGATCCCTTGTTTATAATAAAAAAAATTGATGAGTGCAGCTTTCATCTTCTCTGTATGATCAGGTTTTCTCTGCAATTATAAAACAAAGCCGTGAGTGAGCAGAGTGCAAACTGTGGTTTTGGAGAAATCAGAGTACTCACAATAATCTGCTTTCTGAGCATGAACATGGAATCAGTGATATGTGACCTGGGCGACATACTGTGCCAACCTGTGCAGAAATCAAGTTAAAGTGACTTAGTCCAACCTCAGCCTTCGAGCCTCACCTGTGTTTGATCGTGCTCTGGTGTGCGGTTTCACTCCCGTGGGTGAGCTGACCTCTTGTTGGGAACACTCAGTGTCAAGCTTTGTGCTGTGATCTTCGTCCCGCTCTTCTTCTTCTTCACTCCCAGGCAGCTTGCCATCATCCAGTCTGGGATGAAATTTGGCCAGATCAGTCCAAGTCTTCCCTCTTCTGCTGAATCTCCTGTTCCCAACACACTTGAAGACCACCTGGCTTGTGGCCCGAGCTGCAGCGCTGGCTTGTATTGTGCTGTCCTCAGAGGCAGTGACTACTTGCTGGCTTTGGCTTTGAGCTGCATCGAGTGGGGATCCAGATCCAGAGAGACGGTCAGAGTCTAGGGTGGGTTTCGAAATTCGAGAAGCCACATTAGGCCGTGAATGCAGGCCAGTCTCATCAGCCTGCGCACCACTGACGGAGACCTGTCCTGGGTGAACAAGGCTCTGGTGTTCCCTCATTACAGTTTGACTTGAGGTCAGGAAGGCACAATGACCACAGGCCAGGGAAGTGGATGCCAAACATGATGGTGAACCAGGGGATGGGGGGTGAGCCTGGAGAACGGGTTTTTTTCTGTTGTGGGTCTTGGTGTGATTAGCCAGTGCCTGGGAGGTTCTTGTGCTGAAGTTACATTTGGTGCAGACAAAGCGGCGGCGGTTGGCAGAAACAGCTCGTGCCTGAGCTGGAGTTCGAAGTGAATTCGGAGGAGCTGCTTCTGAGTCAAGAGCTGCTGGGTCTGCGTCTGGTGTTGAAACTGGGGCTGGGGAAAGAGGTGGAGACGTGACTATTTCTGGGTCTGACATTTTGCCTGGAATCGAGGCTGCGCCTGCATCTTGCATAATAGCTGGGTCTGGGCTTGTATTCATCACCACCTTACTGTCGAGTTTCTGAATCTCTCCCCCGTTTTCATTTAGTTTCTCAATCTCCTCCAAGATCTTCTGACGGGACTCCTGGTGCCTTCGGTGGTGGTCCGCCAGTGCGATCCGATTTGACAGGTTCCATCCACACTCGGTGCACCGAAAACGGCCGCCCTTTCCTAAACGCCTGCCACCCCCTGCACCACTCTGACAGTGCTCAGCGATGTGCTCCCGCAGGTGGACTTGCTTTTTGAAGTAAATGCTACATTCCACACAGGTGAAGATTTCGTTACCTCGCACTATCCCACTTTCTTCTTCTTCGTCTCTTTTCCCGCCTTTGTATCCGAACTTTGTCGGTTCTTCCACTGCTGCCTCTCCGAAGTTCACTTCATCAAAATCATAAACCCCTCCACCTTGATTCAGCTGCGCTGGCTCAGCCGGTTTTGATTTTTGAGGACTCACTCTTGCCCGCTTGCCAGTTTCAGGCAATGTGCGCTTTAAGGTGCCAAGTCCAGAGAAGGGCCTGAGCAGCACCCTCTTCTTTCTGCACCGCTGAATGAATGTGCAATGAGCCCAGGGGGCAGGAGGGGGACTCTCAGGGTCTGAGTCTCCAGGGAACGTGTACACATCTCTCTCAGGCTCCGTGGTTTCTTTTCCCTTGGGCCTTTTCTCTCCCTCACAACTATCTGCCTCCTCCACCATCTGGCAACCTTCCTTTGGTTTTACTTTGGACAGAAACCGCTCAGCTCCCTCAGGTACATTCCAGACTTTGCTGTCGGCCACTGTGAAGAGAAAACAGAGGAATTATCAATGAAAAGGACAAAAAGAAAGATATCAAGTGTGCAAGCAGATACTGTTTCCTCCTTTATGCTACTTACATTCCTGTGGGCCAAGCTGAGATGTATTTGGCTCTTCTGTCTTTGTGCTCTCGTTGTTGTCGTTGTGCCCCTTCACAGCAGTAGGCCATTCAGTCTTGCTGTGCAGGTGCTGCAGTTTTGCAGGTCCTTGGTCATCTTCACTATCAAGTCTAGTCAACATCGGGGGGCAAAAACATTACATGACATTTCTAACAAGTGAAAGCAGCATCCCTGCCAGAAACAAGTCAAAATTACAGATCATGTGCGAGCTTTTATTTCTTATTCTCAGGACCATGGCTACCACTGAGTACATGGTTTTAGCAAACTGGGGGAGTTCAATTAAAAACATATATGTGGTATTACACGCAAGTATTTTTCATGCTGATTCCTGTATTTGTAGACACTGTATATTCAAACCTGTTTACTTTAAGGCCAGATACATTTTTAAAAATGTATATAGGATTAGGTATTATCCCCCTATAATTTCATTCCTGGCAGCGTGAAAAAGGCTTTGAAGCAGCACTTAAACCTTCAAGTTGGGAAATAAAACAGTAACACTTTATTTTATAGCTCTGTAATTTACTATATGTTTCCTGGAAATAACAATATAATTTGGACTTGAGCAGTAGTGATTTAGTTAATTGATAGGATTATGCAGGATTAACATTTGGAGAATACGCTTGCTTGTGCACTTTATTGCAAGAGTTTGATGAAAGGATCAATAGCATCATACAGTTAGCTTAGCTTAGCGTACAGACTGGAAACAGACGAAAGGGCTAGCTCTCTAATTATGCCTCCATTTCTAGTTATCTTACAGCAAACATCTGTATACTAGGTACATTATCTGTTTGCAGCTAATAAACAGACCGCCCAACTGAAGCAAGACAATAACTTGCTTGCTTTGTTTTTGTATGGTTTGAACAAACATGTTAGTTAGAGTGCTTTAGAGGTGCTGGTAGGCAGACTTTGTTACCTTTGGACA